>PISX010036354.1:0-12044 GCA_004024625.1 Mellivora capensis | reverse complement strand
AGTCAATCAATGTGATAGAACAAATCAATAAGAGAAGAGAGAAGAACCACATGGTCCTCTCAATTGATGCAGAAAAAGCATTTGACAAAATCCAGCATCCGTTCCTGATTAAAATGCTTCAAAGTATAGGGATAGAGGGAACATTCCTGAACTTCATAAAATCTATCTATGAAAGACCCACAGCAAACATCATCCTCAACGGGAAGAAGCTCACAGCCTTCCCGTTGAGATCAGGAACACGACAAGGATGCCCACTCTCACCACGATTTGGGGTCTCTTCTGATTTTGTTAAAGTGCATTTTCCTGGAGTCTTTGCCACCCTTTTAGTATTTTATTTGCTCCTTCATATCCTTTTTTTTTTTTTTTAAGATGCCTGTTTCTCTCATCTCCCACCTCTTTCCCCTCTGGCAATCATCAGTTTGTTCTCTGCATTTATAAGTCTGTTTCTGTTTTGTTTGTGTTAGATTCTATATATAAGTGAAATCATAAAATATTTGTCTTTCTCTGTATGACTTATTTCACTTAATATAATACCCTCTAGGCCTATCCACATTGTCACAAATGGCAAGATTTCTTTCTTTTTTATGGCTGAGAAATTTTCTGTCCTTCATATACTCTTATCTGGAAAAAATGCGGAAAAACTCACCACACACACACAAAAAAAAGAACAAGAGGCAGTATCGAAGTCTAGGGACCGAATCAATACAGACATTGGTAATATGTCAGATCTAGAGTTCAGAATGACGATTCCCAATGTTCTAGCTGGGCTCGAAAAATGCATGGAAGATATTAGAGAAATGCTCTCTGGAGATATAACAGCCCTTTCTGGAGAAATAAAAGAATTAAAATCTAACCAAGTTGAAATTAAAAAAAAAATTATTAATGAGGTGCAATAAAAAATGGAGACTCTTATTGCTAGGATAAGTGAGGCAGAAAAAAGAATTAGTGATATAGAAGACCAAATTACAGAATAAAGAAGCTGGGCAAAAGAGGAACAAACAGTTACTGGATCATGAGGGGGAATTCGAGAGATAAGTGACACCATAAGACAGAACAACATTAGAATAATTGGGATTCCAGAAAAAGAAGAGAGAGGGGAACAGAAGGTATATTGGAGAAAATTATTGTAGAGAATTTCCCCAATATGGCAAAGGGAACAAGCATCAAAATCCAGGAGGTTCAGAGAACCCCCCTCAAAATCAACAAGAATAAGTCCACACCGCATCACCTAATAGTAAATTTACAAGTCTTAGCGACAAAGAGAAAATCCTGAAAGCAGCCCGGGAAAAGAAGTCTGTAACATACAATGGTAGAAATATTACATTGGCAGTAGACTTATCCACAGAGACCTAGCAGGCCAGGAAGAACTGGCATGATATATTCAGAGCACTGAACGAGAAAAACATGCAGCCAAGAATACTATATCCAGCTAGGCTATCATTGAAAATAGAAGTAGAGATAAAAATCTTCCAGGACAAACAAAAACTGAAAGAATTTGCAAACACCAAACCAGCTCTACAGGAAATACTGAAAGCGGTCCTCTAAGCAAAGAGAGAGCCTAAAAGTAGTAGATCGAAAAGGAACAGAGACAATATATAATAACAGTCACCTTACAGGCAATACAATGGCACTAAGTTCATATCTCTCAATAGTTACCCTGAATGTTAAGGGGCTAAAAGCCCCCAATCAAAAGACACAGAATATCAGAATGGATGAAAAAACAAAACCCATCAATATGTTGCCTACAAGAAACTCATTTTAGACCTGAAGACACCTCCAGATTTAAAGTGAAGGGGTGGAAAACAATTTACCATGCTAATGGACAT
Source organism: Mellivora capensis (assembly GCA_004024625.1). Lineage (NCBI taxonomy): Eukaryota > Metazoa > Chordata > Mammalia > Carnivora > Mustelidae > Mellivora > Mellivora capensis. Next base: position 10,218 of record PISX010036354.1, on the reverse strand, counting down.
GAGAAGAATGCTGGGGTGGCAATCCTTATATCAGATCAATTCGATTTTAAGCCAAAGACTATAATAAGAGATGAGAAAGGACACTATATCGTACTCAAAGGGTCTGTCCAACAAGAAGATCTGACAATTTTAAATATCTATGCCCCTAATGTGGGAGCAGCCAACTATATAAACCAATTAATAACAAAATCAAAGAAACACATCAACAATCATACGATAATAGTAGGGGACTTTAACACTCCCCTTACTGAATAGGACAGATCGTCCAAGCAAAAGATGAACAAGGAACTAAAGGCCTTAAATGACACACTGGACCAGATGGACATCACAGATATATTCAGAACATTTCATCCCAAAGCAACAGAATACACATTCTTCTCTAGTGTACATGGAACATTCTCCAGAATAGATCACATCCTGGGTCACAAATCAGGTCTAAACCAGTATCAAAAGATTGGGATTATTCCTTGCATATTTTGAGACCACAATGCCCTGAAGCTAGAACTCAATCACAAGAGGAAATTTGGAAAGAACCCAAATACATGGAGACTACACAGCATCCTTCTAAAGAATGAATGGGTCAACCAGGAAATTAAAGAAGAATTGAAAAAATTCATGGAAAAAAGTGATAATGAAAACACAACATTTCAAAATCTGTAGGACACAGCAAAGGCAGTCCTGATAGGAAAATATATAGTGGTACAAGCCTTTCTCAAGAAACAAGAAAGGTCTCAAATACACAGCCTAACCCTACACCTAAAGGAGCTGGAGAAAGAACAAGAAAGGAAGCCTAAACCCAGCAGGAGAAGAGAAATCATAAAGATCAGAGCAGAAATAAACGAAATAGAAACAAACAAACAAAAAACCAATAGAACAAATCAACAAAAGTCGGAGCTGGTTCTTTGAAAGAATTAATAAGATTGATAAACCCCTAGACAGACTTATCAGAAAGAAAAGAGAAAGGACCCAAATAAATAAAATAATGAATGAAAGAAGAGAAATCACAACCAACACCAAAGAAATACAAACAAGTATAAGAACATACTATGAGCAACTCTACGCCAACAAACTTGACAATCCGGAAGAAATGGATGCATTCCTGGAGACATATAGGCTACCACAACTGAACCAGGAAGAAATAGAAAACCTGAAGAGACCCATAACCAGTAAGGAGATTGAAACAGTCATCAAACAGCCATCAAAATCTCCAGACAAACAAAAGCCCAGGGCCAGACGGCTTCCCAGTGGAATTCTACAAAACATTTAAAGAAGAATTAATTCCTATTCTCCTGAAACTGTTACAAAAAATAGAAATGGATGGAAAATTTCCAAACTCATATTTGTTCTTCCAATCCAGGAGCATGGAACATTTTTCCATTATTTGTGTCTTCCTCTATTTCTTTCATGAGTACTTTATACTTTTATGAGGCGAGCATCACCTTGATCCCCAAACCAGACAAGGATCCCATCAAAAAAGAATTACACACCAATATCCTTGATGAACACAGATGCGAAAATTCTCACCAAAATACTAGCCAATAGGATTCAATAGTACATTAAAAGGATTATTCACCACGACCAACTGGGATTTATTCCAGGGCTGCAAGTTTGGTTCAAAATCCACAAATCAATCAATGTGATACAACACATTAATAAAAGAAAGAACAAGAACCATATGATACTCTCAATAGATGCTGAAAAAGCATTTGAGAAAGTACAGCATCCCTTCCTGATCCAAACTCTTCAAAGTGTAGGGATAGAGGGCACATACGTCAATATTATGAAAGCCATCTAGGAAAAACCCACCGCAAATATCATTCTCAATGGAGAAAACTGAAAGCTTTTCCGCTAAGGTCAGGAACACGGCAGGGATGTCCATTATCACCACTGCTATTCAATATAGTAGTAGAAGTCCTAGGCTCAGCAGACAACAAAAAGAAATTAAAGGCATCCAAATCGGCAAAGAAGAAGTCAAACTCTCTCTCTTTGCAGATGATATGATACTCTATGTGGAAAACCCAAAACATTCCACTCCAAAACTGCTAGAACTTGGACAGGAATTTAGTAAAATGTCAGGATATAAAATCAATGCACAGAAATCAGTTGCATTTCTCTACACCAACAACAAACAGAAGAAAGAGAAATTAAGGAGTCAATCCCATTTCCAATTGCACCCAAAACTATAAGATGCCTAGGAATAAACCTAACCAAAGAGGCTAAAAATCTATACTCAGAAAAGTATAAAGTACTCATGAAAGAAATGGAGGAAGACACAAAGAAATGGAAAAATGTTCCATGCTCCTGGATTGGAAGAACAAATATTGTGAAAATGTCTATGCTGCCTAAAGCAATCTACACATTTAATGCAATCTCTTTCAAAATACCATTCATTTTTTTCAAAGAAATGGAGCAAATAATCCTAAAATTTATATGGAACGAGAAAAGACCTCGAATAGCCAAAGGAATATTGAAAAAGAGAGCCAACACATGGGGAGATGGAGAGGAAAAGGGAGTTGAGGGAAATTGGGGGGTAGATGAACCATGAGAGACTATGGACTCTGAAAAATAATCTGAGGGTTTTGAAGGGGCGGGGGTGGGAGGTTGGGGGAGCCTGGTGGTGGGTATTATGGAGGGCACACATTGCATGGAGCTCTGGGTGTGGTGTAAAACTATGAATTCTGTTACGCTGAAAAGAAATTTAAAAAAATATTAAAAAAAAAAAAGAAAAACAAAGCCAAAGTAGGTGGCATCACGATTCTGGACTTCAAGCTCTATTACAAAGCTGTCATCATCAAGACAGTATGGTACTGGCACAAAAACAGACACATAGATCAATGGAACAGAATAGAGAGCCCAGAAATAGACCCTCAGCTCCATGGTCAACTAACCTTCAATAAAGCAGGAAAGAATGTTCAATGGAAAAAAGACAGCCTCTTCAATAAATGGTGTTGGGAAAATTGGACAGCCACTTGCAGAAAAATGAAATTGGACCATTTCCTTACACCACACACGAAAATAGACTCAAAATGGATGAACGACCTCAATGTGAGAAAGGAATCCATCAAAATCCTTGAGGAGAACACAGGCAGCAACCTTTTCAACCTCAGCCACAGCAACGTCTTCCTAGGAACATTGTCAAAGGCAAGCGAAGCAAGGGCAAAAATGAACTATTGGGATTTCATCAAGATCAAAAGCTTTTGCACAGCAAAGGAAACAGTTAATAAAACCAAAAGACAACTGACGGAATGGGAGAGGATATTTGCAAACGACATATCAGATAAAGGGCTAGTGTCCAAAATCTATAAAGAACTTATCAAACTCAACACCCAAAGAACAAAGAATCCAATCAAGAAATGGGCAGATGACATGAACAGACATTTCTGCAAAGAAGACATCCAGATGGCCAACAGACCATGGAAAAATTGCTCTACATGACTCGGCATCAGGGAAATAGAAATCAAAACCACAATGAGATATAACCTCCCACAAGCCAAAATGGCTAAAATTAACAAGTCAGGAAATGACAGATGCTGGCGAGGATGCAGAGAAAGGGGAACCTTCCTACACTGTTGGTGGGATGCAAGCTGGTGCAACCACTCTGGAAAACAATGTGAATGTTCCTCAAAAAGTTGAAAATAGAACTACCCTTTGACCCAGCAATCACACTACTGGGTATTTACCCTAGAGATACAAACGTAGTGATCCGAAGGGGCACGTGCACCCGAATGTTTATAGCAGCAATGTCTACAATAGCCAAACTATGGAAAGAACCTAGATGTCCATCAACGGATGAATGGATAAAGAAGAAGTGGTATATATACACAATGGAATACTATGCAGCCATCAAAAGAAATGAAATCTTGCCATTTGCTGTGATGTGGATGGAACTAGAGGGTATCATGCTTAGTGAAATATGTGAATTGGAGAAAGACAACTATCATATGATATCCCTGGTATGAGGACGTGGAGATGCAACATGGGAGGTTGGGGTGGTAGGAAAAGAAGAAGTGAAACAAGATGGTATTCGGAGGGAGACTAACCATAATGACCCTTAATCTCACAAAACAAACTGAGGGTTGCTGGGGGGAGGGGGATTGGGAGAGTGGGGTGGAGTAATGGACATTAGGGAGGGTATGTGCTATGGTTAGTGCTGTGAAGTCTGTAACCTGGTGATTCACAGACATGTACCCCTGTTGATAAAAATATATGTTTATAAAAAATTAAAAAAAAAAGTGGAGATCCTTCTAGAATGAAAATGTTGGTTTTTCCGCCAGTTGATGGCCTGGGACAGCCTGAAGATTTGGCTGACAACAAAGAGAATTAATCATTACAAGAATATGAAAGCAGCTATAAATCCCAGTTTTCATTCTTTTCTAGTTACAGATGAGGACCTTAGATATCATGGATATTTGCTCTTTATTATTTTTTTTTCTGTAAATACGTGTGTCTTTGTCTTGTTACGTTTTTTTCTTTGCCATATAACATAAGATGTATTGACTTTATACCATTGCATTTAAGAAATCTTCATTTTCCATCATAATATTTCAGTTGGAAGTTATCAAGGAGAACAGTAAACACCACTTAAGATTTTTTTTTTATTTCTTTTCAGCGTAAGAGTATTTATTGTGTTTGCACCACAACCAGCGCCCCATGCAATACATGCCCTGCTTAATACCCACCACCTGGCTCCCCTAACCTCCCATACCCCGCCCCTTCAAAACCCCTCATGTTGTTTTTAACAGTCCGTAGTCTCTCATAGTTCACCTCCCCTTCCAATTTCCCTCCACTCCCTTCTCCTCTCCATCTCCCCATGTCCTCCATGTCATTTGCTATGCTCCACAAATAAGTGAAACCATATGATAATTGACTCTCTCTGCTTGGCTTATTTCACTCAGCATAATCTCTTCCAGCCCCGTCCATGTTGCTATAAACGTTGGGTATTCATCCTTTCCGATGGAGGCATAATACTCCATAGTGTATATGGACCACATCTTCCTTATCCATTCGTCTGTTGAAGGGCATCATGGTTCTTTCCACAGTTTGGCGACTGTGGCCATTGCTGCTATAAACATTGGGGTACAGATGGCCCTTCTTTTCACCACATCTGTATCTTTGGGGTAAATACCAGTAGTGCAATTGCAAGGTCATAGGGAAGCTCCATTTTAAACTTCTTAAGGAGTCTCCACACTGTTCTCCACAGTGGCTGCACCAACTTGCATTCCCACCAACAGTATAAGAGGGTTCCCCTTTCTCCACATCCTCTCCAACACACGTTGTTTCCTGTCTTGCTAATTTTGGCCATTCTAACTGGTGTGAGGTGGTATCTCAATGTGGTTTTAATTTGAATCTCCCTGATGGCTAGTGATGATCAACATTTTTTCATGTGTCTGAGAGCCATTTGTATGTCTTCATTGGAAAAGTGACTTTTCATGTCCTCTGCCCACTTTTTGACATGATTATCTGTTTTATGTGTGTTGAGTTTGAGAAGTTCATTATAGATCCTGGATATCAACCTTTTGTCTGTACTGTCATTTGCAAATATCTTCTCCCATTCTGTGGGTTGCCTCTTTGTTTTGTTGACTGTTTCCTTTGCTGTGCAGAAGCTTTTGATCTTGATGAAGTCTCAAAAGTTCTTTTTCGCTTTTGTTTCCTTTGCCTTTGGAGACATCTCTTGAAAGAAGTTGCTGTGGCTGATACCGAAGAGGTTACTGCCTACGTTCTCCTCTAGGATTCTGATGGACTTTTATCCTTTTCGAGTTTATATTTGTGTTTGGTGTAAGAGAGTGGTCGAGTTTCATTCTTCTACATAAAGCTGACCAATTTTCCCATCACCATTTATTTAATTTTTTAAGATTTTATTTATTTATTTGACAGATAGAGATCACAAGTAGGCAGAGGGGCAGGCAGAGAGAGAGATAGAAGCAGGCTCCCCGCTGAGCAGAGAGCCTGATGCGGGGCTCGATCCCTGGACCCTGCGATCAGGACCTGAGTCAAAGGCAGAGGCTTTAACCAACTGAGCCACCCAGGCGCCCCCCAGCACCATTTATTGAAGAGACTGTTTTTTTTTTTTTTTCCACTGAATATTGTTTCCTGCTTTGTAGAAGATTATTTGACCATAGAGTTAAAGGTCCGTATCTGGGCTCTCTACTCTGTTTCACTGGTGTATGTGTCTGTTTTTATGCCAGTACCATGCTGTCTTGGTGATCACAGCTTTTTAGTAAGCCTTGAAATCAGGTAAAATGATGCTGCCAGTTTTGTTTTTCTTTTTCAACATTTCAATAGCAATTCAGGGTCTCTTCTGATTTCATACAAATTTTAGGATTATTTGCTCCAGCTCTTTGAAAAATACTGGTGGAATTTTGATCGGAGTCGCATTAAAAGTTTAGATTTCTCTAGGCAGTATAGACATTTTAATAATATTTATTCTTCCAATCAATGAGCATGGAATGGTCTTCCACCTTTTTGTATCTTCTTCAATTTCTTTCATGAGTGTTCTGTAGCTCCTTGAGTACCGATCCTTTACCTCTTCAGTTAGGTTTATGCCCAGGTATGTTATGGTTCTTGTGCTATAATAAATGGAATCGATTCTCTAATTTCCCTTTCTGTATTTTCATTATTAATGTATAAGAAAGCCACTGATTTCTGTACATTGACTTTGTATCCTGCCATGTTACTGAATTGCTGTATGAGTTCTAGTAGTTTGGGGGTGGAGTCTTTTGGTTTTTCCATATAAAGTATCATAAAGAGAGAGTTTGACTTCTTCCTTGCTAATTTGCATACCTTTTATTTCTCTTTGTTGTCTGATTGCTGTTGCTAGGACATCTAATACTATGTTGAACAAGAGTGGTGAGAGTGGGCATCCTTGTTATGTTCCTGATCTCAACGGGAAGGCTGTGAGCTTTTTCCCATTGAGGATGTTGTTTGCTGTGGGTCTTTCATAGATAGATTTTATGAAGTTCAGGAATGTTCCCTCTATCCCTATACTTTGAAGCGTTTTAATCAGGAACAGATGCTGGATTTTGTCTAATGCTTTTTCTGCATCAATTGAGAGGACCCTGTGGTTCTACTCTCTTCTCTTATTGATTTGTTCTATCACACTGATTGATTTGAGAATGTTGAACCACTCTTGTAACCCAGGGATGAATACCACCTGGTCATGGTGGATGATTTTTTTTTAAGATTTTATTTATGTATTTGACAGAGAGATCACAAGTAGGTAGAGAGGAAGGCAGAGAGAGAGGAGGAAGCAGGCGTCCTGTTGAGTGGAGAGCCCAACGCGGGGTTTGATCACAAGACCCTGAGACCATGACCTGAGCAGAAGGCAGAGGATTTAACGCTCTGAGCCACCCAAGTGCCCCGTGGATGATCTTTTTAATGTGCTGTTGGATCCTGTTTGCTAGGATCCTGTTGAGAATCTTAGCATCCATATTCATCAGTGATATTGGTCTGAAATTCTCCTTTTTGGTGTGGTCTTTGCCTGGCTTGGGGATCAGGGTAATGCTGGCTTCATAAAAAGAGTCTGGAAGTTTTCCTTCTGCTTCAATTTTTGGAAAAAGCTTCAGGAGAATAGGTGTTACTTCTTCTTTAAAGGTTGGTAGAGTTCCCCAGGGAATATGTCAGGTCCTGAGCTGTTGTTTTTTGGGAGGTTTTTGATCACTAATTCAGTCTCATTACTAGATATTGGTCTATTCAGGTTGTCAATTTCTTCCTGGTTCAGTTTTGGGAGTGAATATTTTTCCAGGAATGCATCCATTTCCTCTAGGTTGCTTAACTTATTGGCATATAACTGTTGATAATAGCTTCTGATGATTGTTTCTACTTCCTTGGTGTTAATTGTGATCTCTCCCTTTTCATTCATAATTTTATTCATTTGAGCTTTCACTCTTTTCTTTTGGATTAGTGTGGCCAATGGTTTATCGATCTTATTGATTCTTTCAAGAAACCTTGGTGTAGTGAAGGTACACCCTGGAACACTTCTGAGCAATCAAGAATCCCCACCCAAATGATAGAAAGAAAGAGAGAGAGAGAGAGGAAAAAGAAAGAAGGATAAAAGAGAAGGCTCAGCCCAAATGGGCCCCAAGGTAAGGTTTGTGAAGTATACAAACAAAAACAGACAAAAAAGACTGATAAAAGTATATGACAAGAGAAGAAAAATATATATACATATATTTGTAGAAGCAAAACAAAGAAACAAACAGAGAAAGAAAAAAAGAACCTCATCAAAAAGAACCCTAAGTATAAGATTTATATACTACCAGGACAAACACAAATATACAGTAATACTGGCAGGAGAAAAAGATGGGAGAGTGGTTGTAAATTCTCAGTGTGGGCGAGGAAGAAGTTTTTTGGATTCTTCCTGGATGTATCTTGATATCTTTTTTAAAGGACACAACTTTCCTAAGATAACAGGGGATTAAAAATTGGTTTACCTATAGGGGTATCATTGTCTGGGGAAAGGGGATTACCTTGAAGTTTAACTCTATATGAGTATTAGGAAATAAAAATAAGGAAAAGAATTATCTAAACAAAACTGAAGTAAAATTTTAAAAAATTTAAAAAATAGAAAAGCAAAAGAAAAACATGGGTATATGTATCAAAAAGTTCAGTTTAAAAGGTTATTATGAAATTTGATATACTGGACACCTCACTGTGATGGTAAATAGGCTGCGATCTCTCTGGACACCTGTGTGTCCTGCTTGTACTCAAAACCACGACAGCGGTGGTTTTCTGGGCATCTCCAGACCGCCAGAGAAGTTCCAAGCAGCGATTGCACCCTGACATTTTCCCGCTGGCACGGGCTGGGAACGCTCAGACTTTCCGGGTCCGAGAGCACGGGGCTGGCGCCTGCACGAACCTCTCTCAGGGGAGGGGATGGCCGGGTCTCAGGATCTGCTAGCGTGGTGTGGCACACACGTGGAAACTGCTAAAAGGCTGTTTCAGTCATGTGAGGGTCCCAGCCCTTACCTCAAGCCAAGTGCTCTTAGGAGGTCTCCTCGAGGCTCAGGGACCAAGGCCTGGTTTCTCTGCTGCACTCTCTCTGGCTCAGTGGGGGACTTAGGCCCTTGTCCCTAACTGTTCCAATACCCACGATTTCATCCCACAATCCTTTGCTCTTTTTGAATGCTTTCTACCAGACTTCAAGTTAATGCTGGTCCCCAGATGCAGGAGCCTCTCGTATTGGGGTATTACTTTCCAAAGGGTATCTTCTGGTGGCTCCCTCCCCCTTTTGTTTATCTTCTGATACCAGTCCGACGTTCCCACTCTGCTTTACCTGCCCACTGGCGTCTTCTTCATGAAATCAGCCTGAGATCAGAATTCTACTCGTCAGGATCTCTATGGGTGCAGAAGACACCAGTGGGACATCAGGATCTCTACGGGGGCAGAAGATGCCAGTGGGCAGGTAAAGTGGAGCGGGAACACCGGACTGGTATCAGAAGATAAACAAAAGGGGGAGGGAGCCACCAGAGGAGACGCATTGGGAAGTAATACCCCAATACGAGATTCCCCTAAGACTGGGGACCAGCATTAACTTGAAAACTGATAAAAAGCACTCAAAAAGAGAAAAGATCGCAGGGTGAAATTGTGAGAATTGGAACTGTTAGGGACAGGGGCTTAAGTCCCACATGGAGGGCAGACACCCCTGGCGCTGAGCCAGAGAGAGTGCAGCGAGGAAACCAGGTCCTGGTCGCTGAGCTGGGAGGAGACTGCCTAAGGGCGCTTGGCATGTGGCAGGGTCTGGGACCCTCCCAGAACAGAAACTGACTTTTGCAATCACCACGTGTGCTGCACCGCGCTAGCAGAACCTGAGACGCGCTCCACCCCCGCCCCTGAGAAAGGCGAGCGGGCACCAGCGGGTAGCTCTCTAGGACCCAGAAAGTCTGATCGCTCTCAGCCTGGGCCAGCAGGAAAATCTCTGTGTGCCTTCCCTGCTTGGAACCTCTCTGGCAGTCTGGAGCTGCCCAGACAGCTGCCGCTTGTGGTTTGAGTACAAACAGGACACACAGGTGTCCCCAGAGATCGTACCCAGAGGGGAACGGACTGGGGCTTCTCTCTGGGAGGGAGGTCTGGGTGCAGTTTGCTTTCCTCTAAACCTCCAAGAACCATCCGGAGCTGCCAAGGGGGGAGAGAAAACAAAGGAACAGACATAAAAACCTCCAGAGAACAAAAGCCTAAAGGCCCGGTTTCCTCAGAGCCCACCCCCTGGAGGGGGGCGGGAGG
>PISX010036353.1:0-12043 GCA_004024625.1 Mellivora capensis | reverse complement strand
TGACCCAGTATGTGGTCTATTCTGGAAAAGGTTCCATGTGCACTTGAGAAGAATGAGTATTCTGTTGTTTTAGGGTGGAATGTTCTGTATATATCTATGAGGTCCATCTGGTCCAATGTGTCATTCAATGCTTTTGTTTCTTTATTGATTTTCTGCATGGATGATCTGTCTATTACTGAGAGAGGCGTGTTAAGATCTCTTACTATCAATGTATTCATATCAATATAACTCTTTATCTTGATTAATAGTTTTCTTATGTAATTGGCTGCTCCCGTATTGGGGGCATAGATATTTAAAATTGTTAGATCATCTTGGTGGATAGTCCCTTTAAGAATGATGTAGTGTCCTTCTGTATCTCTTACTACAGTCTTTAGTTTAAAATCTAATTTTTCTGATATGAGAATCGCTACCCCGGCCTTCTTCTGAGGCCCATTGTCATGAAAGATATTTCTCCATCCCTTCACTTTCAATCTGGGTGTATCCTTAGTTTCGCAATGTGTCTCCTGTAGACAACATAAGGATGGGTCCTGTCATTTTATCCAATCTGCAACCCTGTGTCGTTTTATGGGCGCATTTAGGCCATTCACATTGAGAGTGATTATCGATAGATACATTTTTATTGACATTGTGTTACCTTTGAAGTCTTTCTTTCTGTAGGTTGTCTCTATATTTCTGTACAATGATATTCTTGGGGTTTTTCCTCTTTTATAGAACCTCCCTTAGTATTTCCTGCAATGTTGGCTTAGTGTTTGCAAACTCTTTTAAGCCTTTCCGGTCTTGGAAACTCTTAATCTCCCTGTCCATTTCGAATGTCAGTCTTGCTGGATAAAGTATTCTTGGCTGCATGTTCTTCTCATTTAGTGCCCTGAATATATCTTGCCAGCCCTTTCTGGCTTGCCAGGTTGCTGTGGACAGGTCTGATGTTATTCTGATGGGCTTTCCTCTGTACGTAAGGAGCTTCTTTGTCCTAGCTGCCTTCAAGAGAGCTTCTCTAGAATTATAATTCCTCATTATTACTATCAGGTGTCTCAAGGTGTTTCGAGAATCTAAAATCTTGGGAGGGGGTTGATCGTTCTGCCTCCAGTACATGAACGCTGTTTCCATTTGCGATATTTGGAAAATTTTCATGAAGAACGTGTTTGACAATATCTTCTAGACTTCTTTCTTTCTCCTCCCCTTCAGGTATTCCAATAATTCTGACATTGGAACATTTCATGGCATCATTTATTTCCCTGATTCTGTTTTCGTGGCTTCTTAGCTGTTTGTTCCAGGCTTCCTCCTGATCCTTTCTCTCTATCTGTTTGTCCTCCGGATCACTAATTCTATCTTCTGTCTCAGTTACCCTAGCTTTTAGCAAATTTAGATTAGATTGGAACTCATTGAGAGCCTTGTGAACATCATCCCTGGTGGCTTTCAGTTCTGCCCTAATATTGTGAACATCATCCCTGGTGCCTTTCAGTTCTGCCCTAATCAATTCCGTTTGGTCGTCCATGGCTTTCTCCAACCTAGCTTTTGCCTGGATAATTTTTAGCCTGAATTCCCTTTCTGACATAAGGTTTTGACTCTGTTGTTGTGAATGGGGTTGGGTAGACATTCATGGCTTTACTTGAGGTTGGCCAGTGTTTCCAGAACCACATTATGTGAATACTGTTTCTTCCCTATTTTTTTATTCTTGGAAATTTTGTTGGAAATTGACTACATAGTTGTCAGTTTCTTCCTGCGCTTTGTACTATGTTCCATTCACCTGTGTCTTTCTGTATATCAATACTATACCATCTTGATTTCTACAACTTTGTAATATGCTTTGAATTCAGAAAGCATGAGACCTCCAGTTTTGTTCTTTCCCCAGATGGCTTTGGCTATTCAAGGCCTTCCATGATATTATTCACTTTGTATAATTGCTGTTCTTATTTCTGGAAATGCCATCAAATGTTGATGGGGTTTGAACTGAATGTTTAGAAAGCTTTATGCAATGTGTATTTTGGATTACATATGTTCTTGTGATCATTTAGTATGGGATGTCTAAAGACTTCATTGTGTCTTCTCGAAATTCTTCAATAATGATTTATGGCTTTCAGTATACAGGTCTTTCCCTTCTTGATGAAAATAATTTGTAAGTATTTTATTCTTTTTGAGTGATTATGAATTAAAAATTATTTTCTTAGTTTCTCTCAGTGACAGTTTGTTATTCATGTATAGAGATAAAACTCATTTTTGTATATTGAATCTGTGTCCTTAAGCTTGACTCAATCTTAAGTTGGTTCTACGAGGATTTTTGTAGAATCATTTTGGGTTCCATATATCATATCATGTTCTACTCATAAGTAAAAAATTAACTGGGAATATAGGTTGATGTTATTTAACTGGGAAAAAAGGATACAGGTATACTGAGAGATTGTTCGTCAAAAATGTTTTGTGGTGAATGTAAGCAAAGGAATCCATAAATGTGGCTTGTTTCCATTTACTGTTTTCTTTCAACCAGATATACAGAGCTGTGGCATAGACCAGTTATTCCCCTACACTTACCCACCCTAAAATCTCTGCATCTTGGGAGGAATGCACCATTCTCTCTGCTTTCTATCCTTTGACCCAGGGCCTGACTCAGCTGCTAAGAAAATACTTCTCGAAATATTGTGCTTGAGAAGAAGCCTATTTTTTCAAAGATTTCCTAGAAGACAACCACCAAAACATTGAATTTTACAGAATTGTTTTTGATCTCTCTGGGATCCTTGAAGATGTCCAAGGTTGAATGTGGCTTGTTTTGCAGGCAGGTCAGGGAGCCCCGTGGTACTCCTGCAATATCTTCTGTGGCCACCAGAGGGGGTTGTGTGCTCTTATTGAACACATGGCTCCACCTCTGCAGAAAGTAGAAGTTAACGTCCTTTATGACTTCCGTCACAATCTTAGACAATTGCTTCAAGGATTATTTACTGTAAAGATTCTTTGGGATCTATTGACAGTTCCCTACAAGTGACAACCTCAGGTACGACAGTGACTAAACTGTGTCCCTTGTTGCATATGCAGATACATAAAATTATAAATGACTGAATGAAGGTGGACCCTCCCCCCACATGAGACATAAAATGAACCCCAAATGGGTCACAGACCTAAATTTAAGAGCTAAAACTATAAACCTCAGAGAAGAAAGCCTGAGAAGGAATATTCCTGACCTTAGACTTAGGATCTCTTTTTTAAGGATGACGCCAGAATCAGCAAGTGGAATAACAGATGCATGGGTAAATTTGTCACCAACACAACTGCCTTTCCGCTGGGCTCCCCATGTGCTCCCAGGCACCAGGCAGGAACTGTATGAGTTATTTCTTTCTACAACGTACTTAGCTTTACCCATTACTCTCTTTAATTTAGGGATGGGGTCTGTAGCTTCAGAGCCATGCCTTGGGTCACCCAGCTTCAAAGAGGCTGAATAGGGTCTAGAACTGCAGTCTCTCAGCCACTGGACCCTGTGCTCCATTCACCTGGCCCCAACCTGGAACTCAGATGTGTGCAAAGCTCCACATGCAAACCTCCAGGCCTGGAGACCTCACTGAACTCAGGGGGCAGTGATACCACTCTGATTGGGGCTTGGCCAGGGTCTGTTGTCTGACTATGGCAGGTCTTGGCACTGAGGACTCTCCCAGTTCCAGCCAGCCTTTGTCTGGGCAGGAGGAGGCTTCTCCCTGGGTACCAGGCACAAAGGTTCATGTAATCTCAGAGCTGTGAAGTACTTTCTGAAGCATCTGGAATGTAGCCTTCTTGTCAGATGGGCCCAATAAGGGTAGACAAGGCCTGGGATCCAATACTGCCTCTGCCTCACTGTAGAATATGGAGAAGGGAAGTTTCTTAAAGCTTTGGTTTCCTTATTTGTCAAACAGAGACAGCATTTATACCTTCCTCATGGAATTGTTATACAGATTGACTGACATGATTCATGTTCTCAAAGGACACTCAGTCATCCATAGCTCTACCTGCTTAGATTACCCACTGTGACCCCACTGCTGCCATAGGCTCTGGCCTCTGCCTTACTCTGTCCCCTCTGCCTGGCATGCCCAGCTCCCCCGACTCAATTGTCTTTCCAGGAGGCCTTCATCCCCTCCAGTATGGGTGACTTGTCCCTCAGCTGGGATCCCACAACACTGGTCCTCATCCATGAGACCCAGGCCAGTCCTGGGTCAGGATCTCACCCAGAACTTGTGTCCTATAAATGGACAATATTCAGTGTGGAGACTGTCAGTCTGGAGCTTCCTAAATTGTCATCTGTTCTTGGAACAAATGATGGGGTGTCTTGTGATGGGGCTCTTTCTGTCCAAAGCAGGCAAATGAGCTGCTCTCACTTCCATCACAACTGTCTCCTGTCTCACCCTATTGTATAATAATTGGTACATAGCATCTTAGGTTTCCTTGACTGCCAGGATACCAGAACCTTTTGATGGTAGGAGTTGAAAGGATTTTCTGGAGATGAATTTGGTTTTTGACGGACCTGTTGGTAAGATGAAACCTGACCACTCCATACAAAACTACACACAGCCTGTTCCCCTGACCAATAGCACAGTGCCCAAGCCCATAGCAGCCCTTCCCCTAGCGCTCAGAACTCTCCTTTCTCACCGAGTCCCCATTCATTGGTGTTTCTCTCTCTTCTTTAAGGGAGAGCTCCAGATGTCCCCTCTCTGAAGACGTACCTTCTGTGCCTGGTTAGCTCCATCGTGTGGCAGAGAAGACAGGGATTACTACCATGGCTTCTCCAGAAGCTTCAGATCAAGTGGACGTGCTTACCCAAAACTGTGGGAGGAGAGGGATCTCCCCCTTTTTCTCACATGGTGTCTTGAGCTGGAAGCACAGCCTCCTCTCTCACACAAGCTGAACTTGAGGGATACCAAAGTTGGGGCAGGAAGGAGTATGGGGTCATGGCTAGGGGAGCCTGAGGGCTCTGGACGAACCATATCCAGTGCCAAAACCCCTGGTAGATGCTCTCTCCATCCTGCAATTCATGAGCAGCCAATGTGCTTTGTAAGGGCCTCTCTTGTTCACACAGATCCAAGTGCTTTTTGCTGTTGCCACTAAAACTATACGTGGATGAACACAAGTCTGTAACTCACTGACCTGCACTGTCCTTAGAAGTTCTTCCCTGAGAGAATGTGGTCCAGCCAGGAAAGACAGGGAGCAACCTGATAGGAGTGGCCTGGTCTGCACTCCTCTGATGGCCTGGAGCAGTGCATGTTGTTCAAGTTAGAATCTGAGTTATAGAGCACAAGGTGCTGGAGTGGCTGGAGTGTTTCTCTGGACAGGGCTTGGGTGATATGTGTTCCAGGACACAGAGCATGGGTACTTGTGGGGAAGGACACATGAGGGGAGTGTGGGAAAGCTCTTTCCTGCTCTATGGTCACTCCCACTACCAATGGACTCCCTGCTGGCTTGTCCTCATGGTTTCAGGTCTCATCTATAGACACCAGGCACCTCCTTTCCGAAGGAAGGCTGTGCTGGATAAAGAGAGTATAGATAGAGAAGCCTGGAGCCTGTCCTCCAAAAATGTGGTTAAAGTGTGTTCCAGAAATGGTGTTTATAGGAATCAGACATAAAGAAAAGAGATTTATGGCACATACGTACTTATTACTTTAATGAGGAGAGTCAAATAATTAGAAATGGCTCAGTTGTACAACAGATGGGGCTTTGAGTGCTGTCACTGAAAATGCCCAAGGGGGCAGCAGTGACAGTGCCTATCCACTGTAGGGACATCAGGTAGAACAAGAGCCCAACCCTAGAACTCTCCCTGCTGCCCTCCTCCCGTATTACCCATATTAGGCACACACACGTGTGTGTGCATGAGCACACACTAAACCCAGAGGGAAAAACATGGAAAAGGACACCATTCCATTATAGGTGATTTTTCCATGGAAGAAGGAACATGTCTTCTTTTCTTCTTATTTAAATCATTGCTTTCCTACATAAATATAGTCTGCCTAAACCTGAATAACTATTTACTTTATTACCTGACTTGTTAAGTAAAAAGTGGGAAGATTTAAGATGTAATTTTAATATTTTTAGAATATGCCCACTAAAATAGTTTAGATGTGCCTTATGCAGGAAAATGAAAGAATTTAAAGGTGTCTCATGGACCCAGACATTTCCCTGGTATCTGCCTTTCAATGTATCCTTATGAAAGGGAACACGATTCCAGGTAATGAAAGTAGCTCATATTGGGGCTTCCCATGGTCATTATTATTTCAGGAACATTCATTTGTAATAAAATGTGTGGGTTTTTTTAATAAAATATTGAAAAAAAGATCTTTGTATCTTCCTTATGTTCTGTAGCCAGACAGGGAAGGCCATATTGTAGGAGTCAAGGCACATGAAAATCTCAGAGTGAAGTACCAAAGACAGAGAGAAAAGCAGTGGTTGCTGGGACTAGGGTGAGGGAAGGAGCAGTGAATGATCAGTAGCCATTACTCTGTGACAGAAATGTTCTACAAATAAATGGTTGTGCAAAACTCTTAAAGTACTAATGGCACCTCCATATACCATTGAAAAGGATCAGAGTAAAATTTTATGTAAACTCAAATTCGACTTTATTTAATGAACAAAATCTATTAATCCACTACACCCGTGTTTACAAAACACAAAAATTACAAAAAAAAAAAAACAAAACAAAAAACAATGACAGCGGAGGGGAAACCATCCTTGGTTCTAGCCAGTACGAGCTGCTGCTTGAGGGCTGATGCTGGTTGTTACACTGAGACAGGTGCTGGCTCAAGTCCTTCATGAACCTCTATAGCAGAGGCTAGACCCTGCTGGACCTCTGCGTAATGCAAAAGAGCTGGTGGCTCTTCCATCTCAGAAGAGTGAATTAGAGCCCTGACTATCACTTGCTCTGGTCCCAACAGGGCAGGTGGTGTCACCACTCTTCTTAACGTGTGAGCTCCAGCACCAGGGAGGGTTGGGGCCACCTTTGTCTCCAAAGATACAGTGGGTGCCACAGTGGGAGCTGGGCCGAGTTCCTGATGTTGTTCAGGCTGTTGCTCTGGGCCTGGTGCTGTAGCTCCATTAAGAGAAAGTATGATTGAATTCCCATGTTCCTTCTAAATAAAGGAAACTTTTCCCACGACTCAATGTTGCCTGCATCCAAGAACCAATCCCTGTGAAGTCTCCATGACTGGAGACCATGGGGGCAGAGACCTGAGACTATTTACTGCTTTCCACCAGACTGCATTCTACGGAGGCTTGGTCAGTGTGGCACACCCTCTCCCCTCCTCAGTACCACATCAGCCATCCCTAGTCCCACTCACCCACAGTGAGAGGGCTCCGTGGGCTCAAGGTGGTGCAGCTGTGAACACAGAAGTTGGGCATAGTGCTCCAGGTCTGAGTCTGGCATATTGAGTCCCAGGTATGCCAGCAGCAATTTCAGGCTGGGAAATTCAGGGGGCTGTAAAAAATATTCAGAATATGTTTCTACACATGTGTTCAAGAAGGAGGAGCTTGCTCTGGGGATAGACAGTTAGGAGGAGGAATCAGAGGACAGGGCACCCTCCCAAACAAATATCTGAGGGAAATATGTGGGAACCTGGGTCCTTGGGCATCCAGATTCTGTCAGAGACCAGTCCTACTCCTTGTCCACTTGTGACCTGACATCCTGCCTGAGACAGGCCTGGTTACAGTCAACAGCATGACAAGAGCCTCAATGAGTTGGAGATCTTGATGAATGGAGGGATCATTTCTTCCCTTATGGTGGATCTGGACACACTCTGTAGTCTATCTCCTTGTGCACAGGCCAGTTGAATTCAACTGCATGTGCCCAGAGAGGGGTGGTGTCTGGCCTCTTAATTACCCTCACTGCACACGCCACTGCACACGCCACTGCTCTCTGAAGATCCAACCAAGGAGGGAGCAAATGGACTCCGTCTCTAGCCAGGCTTTCCCAGGACCCTCCCAATACTTCAAACATTACCTCCTGTGTCCATATCCTGCCTCTTTCACTAGGTGCCATGAATGGGTCTCCTTCTACTGACACTAATCTCCCACAGGGTTTGGAATATCTTGTCCCTATACTCTCACTGGGTCTCCTGAGCATCCTTTGCACACCCAGTGTCCATATTCCAACATATTGCTGAGTTCAGTGTTTTCCACAGACTCTGGTCTAGGCCCCAGGATTGGGGTAGAGACAGGGGTGAGAGGGCTTGGTGATGGGGAATGCCTCTCTTATAGGCAAAAGCTGTACTGCATTCCCCTCTGCTCTGCCACAGTACCCACACCAACAGCTCCCCCGGGCCCCTTCCTTTTTCCAGAAGAAACTCTCAGACCTTCACCCTTAAAAGGAATAAGAGGTGTGTGGCATGAGGATCCAAGAGTTCCCCCAGCTCACAGTTCCCTTTCTGCTATGGTGGAGAGGGAATGCCCTCCTGCATCATCCAAAGCTCACTCATATGTTTCACTTCTCCTGGGCTATGCTGGCTTCATCATAGCTGGAGAAAATGCACCCATATCTAGAGGAGGCCAGGGGGCATCACATGAAATGTCCTGTATATGCTACCTCTCATTGTGTCCAGTATCAATGTCTGACTCCTGACTAGTTGGAAGACCTGGGCTGCTGTCTGCTCTGTGCAGAGATCATAGTCAAGTCCTAGAGAAGGACCTGACCCTAACCCTAACCCTAACCCTAACCAGCCCATCACAGGTATCTGAGTGGGCCTGGGAATGCCTTTGCAAACCAGGGATCCCTGCTCTGCTTTCACTCAAACACGGACCCCAAATGGACGCTCAGATCTCTATTTCAAATGGCAAAATAGCCCAACTTAAGATCATAGTGATAGTGAGGGATGAGGCATAGGCTTCACCAAGGCAAGAAGGACAATAATAAGTGAGTTCAACCACAGGCTCTCTAGCAGACCTTTGCACAGGCCCAGGCGCCCAGATGCACCTTCATATCAAGACTTCATGACTCCCTAACATAACTCTGCTCCGGTCAGAGGAGCAAACTAAGGCTCAGGAAGTTTGGGGACATTTCCAAGACTCACAAAAGTTGTGGCCAAATCCAACTGAGCAGTTAGGGACAGGGGGCTCACCTTGCAAAACGGAAGTCCAACACATCTTGGGCGGTGGCAATGGCTCTATATGTGCCCAGGAATGTGTAGGCATAGCTGAGTTCTCTTCCTAGGAAATTTAGGCACCAGATGTTGTATTTGCTTCTCTGGTAGGTTGGCCCGGTTTGTCCATAGTACACAGGTCTAACTCCTTTTCATCAGTGATCCATATTTACCCTGATGTGAAACAGAGGAGACCTGAGTCAGTTCTGTCTCCGGGATGGTTAGGTGTTGGAGCACAGACCAAAACCCCAAGATGCCAGTGACTTATGGCAAGAGGTGGGACAAGAGGTCCCACAGTCATAAAAACAATAAGGTGACTTGGTGGTTCCTTGACTTAATCCTAAGAGTCATGGCTTTTGATCAGGTCATGATCTCAATGTCCTGAGATCGAGCTCCTTGTAGGGCTGCATACTTAGGGCAGAATGAGCTTGAGAATACTGTCTCTCCCTCTGTTTCTCTCCACTCCTCCCCCTGCCTCTCTCAAATCATTCAATCAATCAATTCATAAATATTTAAAGAAAAATAAAAACATTTCCTGGTAGACATACAATGAACTGAAGTCAGTGATATCTGACCTTGATAGTATCTCAGGTCAGATTATGAGATGTGTATTGATACCACCTCCCTGCATGAATGGCATCTGTCCTGTGGTTTCTAATAACATATTCCATTCTTGAGATGAAAGCACAGAGACATTTTCTTAGGTGAGACAGCTCAGGATATTAGGGCATGTAGGATGTTTCGTACAGCATTATGAGTTAGCAACAGATAGAATAAGATCAAAGTCCTGCATCATTGAAGGGTTCAATGGCTTTTACAAATGACTGGACATCTGGACTGTTGTGCAGCAGAATGAAGCCCCTGACCCTGACCCTGGAGGGGCCTGAGGGATGTGTTCATTCAAAACCAAAATGCAGAATAAGAAACATAGTAGCATTGGCAACATGTCCCTTTGGGTAAATGACTTCCAACTCACCATGATCATGTGTAAGACTTGCAGATCCTGGGGAAGACTGTCAGGTCAGTGGGGACACATGGGAGCACATGTTAGGAAAATACATATCACAGTGCAAAAGGATTCTAGATGAATACCATGAGATATGGTTTAAAGTCTCTTTTCTGATATTACAAATATGTGGGCAGTTACTCTACATCTGGCCAAGGTAGGGACAGGAAAATGAGGGCAAGTTTGAAAAGGAGATGGTGATGCAGATTCATGTGGGTTCATGACTCTAGGAGGGATCCCAAAGCAGTATTAGTCTGGATTCTGGGATATGGGTACCATTCTGCTTCACTGGGACCCTGGGGGATGCATTTCCCCAGCAACTGCACTCACCCGGAGCCAGCACTGGATTCTTTTGGCAGTGCGGGGCACCTTATGTCCTTCAAGGAGGTAGAGCAGAGGATCTCAACATCCAGCTCTTGCCCAATCTCTTGTGTGGAGCTCTGTAAATACAGTGCCCAGCAACCAGGTAGGAGGCCTGTCTGGCTGCCCTTGCTGGTCCTCAGACCAGGGCACTCCATTCCAGACACACCCCAGTATGCACTCACCTCCACCAAGAAGAGAAATGTGGCACAGCTTCAGGGACTTCATTGTGCTCTGAGAGAGGTAAGACACACCTCAGGAATCCTTTCCACCCGCCCACCATGACATTGGTATGGACCTAAAGGGATCACGAGAGTATTCACTATCTTGCAACTCCCTCTATCCCAGTGGCAGGAAACTCCACATATCCTTCTTTGCCAGAAACTGCAGAGGAGAGGATGAGGCTGCCCTGCTCAGAGGTGTGGCTTGGCCTGGCATAGGCTGTTCTGTATTACATTATGGAACCTCCTGCCAAATGTCCTGAGGCTTTAGGTGTGAGGTTTTGGCCAATATCTGCAGCATGTGAAAAAGCCATTACTGTGGGTTTTCTGGGATCCAGAGTCCTGGGAAGTAGGCAAACAGCAGCAGAACATCTTTCAGTATTGGATGTCTCTAGTTAAGTAACCCTGGTGCTCGACTACACTAGAATATGGGAGCCTGTTTGCAGGGTTCCAAATTATTTGGGGGTCTGCAGTCAAGGAAGTAACTTCACTGCCTGAGATCACCTACCCAAGTCCACTCCTGGATTGACACCATACAAACAGTGTGCAGGGTTGCCATCTTCTCATCCCCATTCTGGATGCAAGGTCACATCTGTACACAATGACACCAACACACCCCTCTCCACAAGCCCCTAAGGAAGGTCTAGGTACCACCAGATCCCCAGCTTAGAAAAACACGTGGCTTCAGGAACAGCTCTCCAATCTTAGCTGTTAATGTTCCTGGATAACCAATTATCCCTGTCAGGGGTGGTCTGCATCTTGTCTGTACAATACAGATGATTATATCATGGACTTCCTCCAGATGTCCATAGGTATATGTGGGATAGTATCTGTGATATTGGAGGAATGGTGTCACAGGTAATAAACAGATCCAACCACATTTTCTTCCTCTTCTTACCTTCTTGAGTCTGCTATTGGTCAGAGCTCACTCTACAGTCCCTACTAGGGTGTGTGTGTGTGTGTGTGTGTGTGTGTGTGTGTGTACACATGCACACTCTCTCATGTGTGTATACATGTGTTCATCAGTACTCAAATTCTGGAGTCACAGAAGATGGCAGCCTCACTTACAGAGGGGTGGATAATAGCTTCCCAAGATCATATGCTTTCTAATTTTAAAAGCAAGTAGGGATTGGAGCCTTGGCCTGTGCAGTTCAGAATTTACCCTTATGCCTAGAGACTGCATACTCTGTACTGAGAGCCATTAACTTCTTTCCATTGGGTGTGATGTGGATAGGGTTCCACTCAGCGTGTTGCCATGAGCTGGGCTGTCCCTCATACAAGAACTTGCTGGAATGCCTCCTATCTAGGATATCAAGGCTCACACTCGCCTTATACCATATCCATGTCTGTAGCCACTTCTTTCAACACAACTTTTCCCAGAGCCC
>PISX010036352.1:0-12041 GCA_004024625.1 Mellivora capensis | reverse complement strand
CGATCTCTGGGGACACCTGTGTGTCCTGCTTGTACTCAAAACCACAAGCGGCAGCTGTCTGGGCAGCTCCAGACCCCCAGAGAGGTTCCAAGCGGGGAAGGCACACAGAGATTTTCCCGCTGTCCCGAGCTGGGAGCAATCAGGCTTTCTGGGTCGTAGAGCCGCCGCTTTTGCCCGCGCGCCTCTCTCAGGGGAGGGGGTGGAGTGCGTCTCAGGCTCTGCTAGTGTGGCGCGGCACACTCGTGGGGACTGCAAAAGTCTGTTTCTTCTCCGGGAGGGTCCCAGCCCCTGCCACATGCCAAACGCCCCTAGGAGGTCTCCTCGCAGCTCAGCGACCAGGACCTGGTTTCTCTGCTGTACTCTCTCTGGCTCAGCGCCAGCCGCGTCTGGCCTCCGTGGGGGACTTAGTCCCCTGTCCCTAACAGTTCCAATTCCCACAATTTCACCCTATGATCTTTTCTCTTTTTGAGTGCTTTTTATCGGACTTCAAGTTAATGCTGGTCCCCAGTCTTAGGGGACTCTCGTATTGGGGTATTACTTCCCAATGCATCTCTTCTGGTGGCTCCCTCCCCCTTTTGTTTATCTTCAGATACCAGTCCGGTGTTCCCGCTCGGCTTTACCTGCCCACTGGCGTCTTCTGCCCCCGTAGAGATCCTGACATCCCATGGGCGTCTTCTGCCCCTGTAGAGATCCTGACGAGTAGAATTTTGATCTCAGGCTGATTTCATGAGTTTTCGGAGTTCCTTGGTAGGTAATCAGCTCACTTTAGGGGACAGGTTGAACCAGAGCATCCTCCTAGTTCCCCGCCATCTTGTCTCCCCCCCTATTAGTTTTTATTTGAGCAAACTTAATGAGAGAAGTTCAGTGCTCTGGTAATTTCTCTAAAATTTACTGAAGGAAAAAAAAATAAAATTTACTGGAGGATAGGGTCACAGATGCTATTAATGACTTCAGCAGAGTTTCTCATTTTCTGGTTTCTCATTCCCTTCTTGGTAGTGAAAAGTGGTTGATATTTTGGAGGATGATGTGTTGGGGGGCAGATAATAATAATAACAACAACATTAACAATAATAGAAATAATACAAACTTCCTAGTTTCCTTATAAATGTAGGTAAAGTCCCATATGCAAACATCAGAAGAAAGCACAGGACAGATAGTGTCAACCCTGTAATTGAGCATTAATACTACCTGTGTAGTTTTTAAATGGCTCTAAGGTCTTTTCACATGTGTTACCAAATTAAATTCCCACAAGCCTACATAATAAGGATAATTCTCATTTTTCCTCAGTTGAGGAAACAGACTCAAAGAAGATAATTTTTAAATAATATTTGAGACTAAGAGAGGTCAAATGATCTGCTAAAGCTATCCAATGAAGAATGCAACGATTTTTAATCCAAGGACAAGGAAGGTGATACAATTGTAAAGTTAAAAATCAGAAAAAAGAAAAAGAGAGAGATAGAACTGGAAAAATGCACTTGACCCTGCCAGAAGTATTACCTCAGAAGGAACAACACTGCATCCTGAGAGATACTGAAGTAGCAGCATCACTTTCCCTCAGAACCAGTAGGGGCCACCATTGGCAAGTCCTCGCAGGCCCCCACAGGGCTGGAAGTGGCTTGCTTCCAGCTTCCATGGGTCTGGGACCTGATCTCCCTCTGCACTGTGCAAACAGTGGTGGGAGATAAGAACAAAAAACCATCTCAGAGATTTAGGACAGTAGTCTAGTGTTGATGCTCAGGATGCTCAGGGTTTTTCATTAGGCATAGAACTCAGAGCCCAGACCAGTTGTGACCTGGGCAGCCATTGTCAGCCTCAGGCCTGGAGGGACTTCTATATAAGACATTGAGGAGGGACCTGAGGAGAGCACACATCCTCTTTGGGCTGCATAATTAAGACAACACTTCCCAAGTGAAGAGCCAGCCTGGTGTTCAACATCCTTGTGCTCATCTTGTGCTCAGTTGCACTTTTGTACTGCATCAGGAATGGAGCAGAACAGAGACACCTACACAGTCAAGATGTTTCTACAGGGAAAGCTCAGGAAGACTGCTCTCTGAAAACAGACCCAGAGCTAGAGAACACACCTCCCAACCCAATGAGTTGCTGCACAGCCTGGAAAAGTGACCTCAACATCTCCATCTGCAACAAGAAGGTGATAAAAAGCTATTCTTAGATGTTCCCAAATTTTTGACTTCCTTCCTTTCAATAGCAAGATCAATGTGGACTTTAACGTGACACCATCTTCCCAACAGTGAGGAGGTGACTTTTAAGAGAATCAGTTGCCTGGGAAGCCTGGGTGGCTCAGTGGGCTAAGCTCTTGCCTTCGGCTCGGGTCATGGTCCCAGCATCCTGGGATCGGGTCCCACATCGGGCTCCTTGCTTGGCAGGGAGCCTGCTTCTCTCTCCACCTCTGCCTGCCTCTCTGCCTGCTTGTGCTCTCTCTCTCTCTCTCTCTCTCTCTCTCTCTCTCTGACAAATAAATAAATAAATAAAATCTTTAAAAAAAAAGAATCAGTTGCTTTAGAGAAAGCAATTCCTTCATTCAATAAACACTGAAAGTGAGAAACAGGCAAGAGACAGAGGTCAACTACTTAAAACAGTAGTTTTATTTAATTTCTAGGCTACTCCTTCTTGTTTCACCCTCTTCACCTGATACTGTTCTTTCTGGTTACCTTTTCTGGAAATTCTTCAATTCACTCTCCTTTTCCCTTTGGAGATTATTGCTCTCTCTGTTCAGATTCTGTTCAAAACTTTATCCAGGATCAGGGTCATAAATGCCAGCTACAACCTGAAAATGGCCACTTTCATTCCTATTCTGTCCTGTTCTCTGGACTTGGATATCAGATTTCTTATTCAGTAACTGCGCTTGGCTAATAGACATCCCAATCTTCCCCATTCTAAACTGAACACTTGCCTCTCCTCCTGTGTACATTGCTCAGTCTACCCCATCTCAGAAAGTGTAAACTCAATGTCTTGGCTCAATTAAACTTGAAGTTAATATTTAAATATTTTTTAAAAATCTCACTTCTCTTATAAATCCAAAGACATCATTAAGTCCTTGCATTTATAATAGAAAAATATGTCCTAAACATAGCCCACTATCCACCCCATCACCCTCCTAACTCACATTACTTCTCCAATATTTTCACTTCTTCAATTTCCACACAGATATTTGAGTAATTCTTTAAAAATGAGTAATGGGGGACGCCTGGGTGGCTCAGTCGGTTAAGCGGCTGCCTTCAGCTCAGGTCATGATCCCAGCGTCCTGAGATCGAGTCCCACATTGGGCTCCTTGCTGGGCGGGGAGCCTGCTTCTCCCTCTGCCTCTGCCTGCTTCTCTGCCTGCCTGTGCTCGCTCTCTCTCTCTGACCAAAAAAAAAAAAAAATGAGTACTGGGAGTTATATGCAACTAATGAATCATTGGGCACTGCATCAAAAACTAATGATGTACTGTATGTTGGCTAACTGAGCATAATAAAAATTTAAAAAAAATTTTTTAAATATGTATTTCTAGAAATCCTCCCATTACTCTTCATGTCACTTGAGAGCACAGAATCCTTACCCAGGGCCAAAATAATTGAGCCCCATTGAACTCTCCAGACTAATTTCTACCACATCCATACTTTCTTATTCCACTTCAGGCACATAGAACACTTGGCTAGTTTTCAACAATAATCCTGCCTTTATACCTTTCATATTTATAGTCAACTTTTTCCAGAAAATGCCCCTATTGTTAGGGAATTTAACCTAGCCACTATTATGAACTAATCTAAAATCTTAGGGGGTTAACAACATAAAAATAAATTCCTCTGTCAGGCAGAACATGTGACTGTTCCTCGTCAAATTGTTCTTTAAGTGATAGAGATCCATGCGGTCACTCAAAGATCCAGGTCCCTTCCATAAAATGACTCTTTGCAGGTCTCTACATCTGGTCTGATAAGTTATTTATATCTGGGCTTTAGCAAGGGAAAAGAGAAAGGAAGAATGAAGGATTATGTACCATAAGTAAATAATACCACCCTCATTGATGTCCTAAAAGATGTCCTGTGCACATGGGATGTATTTGCAGTGGCATCTAACTGAATGTCCTGTTCATATAAAATGACCCTCCAATGATATTCCACAGGATGTCCTGTTCATATAGGATTTCTTTCCATTGAGGCGCCTAGGGTTGTCATAGCCACATGGTTTCATCCAGTTGGAAGAAGATTGAGATATATACTCCTAAGGGGGCAAACACATTCAGGAACATCTCCATATAATGATAAGAGAATATTAATTTCTAATAGAATACTGCCCATCTCTGCCACATTCAGTCCCTTTTTTAAAAAAAAATATTTTAAAATTTCTTTTCAGTGTACCAGAATTCATTGTTTATGTACCACACCCAGTGCTCGATGCAATATGTGCTCTCCATAATACGCACGACCAGGCTCACCAACCTTCCACCCCCCGCCCCTTCAAAACCTTCAGATAGATTTTCAGAGTCCATAGTCTCTCAAGGTTCATCTCCCCCTCCAATTTCCCCCAACTTCCTTCTAATCTCCATCTCCCCTTGTCCTCTGTGTTATTTATTATGCTCCACAAATAAGTGAAAGTATATGATAATTGACTCTCTGCCTGACTTACTTCACTCAGCACAATCTCTTCCAGTCCCGTCCATGTTGATACAAAAGTTAGGTATTCATCCTTTCTGATGGAGGCATAATACTCCATAGAGTATATGGACCACATCTTCCTTATCCATTCGTCCGTTGAACGGCATCTTGGTTCTTTCCACAATTTGGGGACCATGGCCATTGTTGCTATGAACATAGGGGTAGAGATGGCTCTTCTTTTCTCTAAATCTATATCTTTGGGGTAAATACCCAGTAGTGCAATTGCAGGGTCATAGGAAAGCTCTATTTTTAATTTCTTAAGGAATCTCCACACTGTTTTCAGAAGTGGATGCACCAACTTGCATTCCCACCAACAGTGTAAGAAGTTCCCCTTTTTCCACATCCTCTCCAACACACGTTTTTTCCTGTCTTGCTAATTTTGACCATTTTAACTGGCATAAGGTGCTATCTCAATGTGGTTTTAATATGAATCGCCCTGATGGCCAGTGATGATGAACATTTTGTCTTGTGTCTGTTAGTCATTTGTACATCTTCATTGGAGAAGTGTCTGTTCATGTCTTCTGCCCATTTCTTCAATCATTATCTGTTTTGTGTGTGTTGAGTTTGAGAAGTTCTTTATAGATCCTGGGTATCAGCTTTTTGTCTGAACTGTCATTTGCAAATATCTTCTCCCATTCCGTGGGTTGCATCTTTGTTTTGTTGACAGTTTGCTTTGCTGTGCAGAAGCTTTTGATCTTGATGAAGTCCCAAAAAATCATTTTTGCTTTTGTTCCCTTTGCCTTTGGAGACATATCTTTAAAGAAGTTACCTTGGCATTGGGGGACCCAGGTGAGGGTATTATGGAGGGCATGCATTGCATGGAGCACTGGGTGTGGTGCAAAAACTATGAATTCTGTTACGCTGAAAAGAAATATTAAAAAATTAAAAAAAAGTTACTGTGGCAGATATCGAAGAGGTTACTGCCTATATTTGCCTCTATCTTGCCACTCCTGACAGATGGATTCCTCCCTCACATTAAGGTCTTTTGTCCATTTTGAGTTTATCTTTCTGTATGGTGTAAGAGAATGGTCGAGTTTCATTCTTCTACATACAGCTGTCCAATTTTCCCAGCACCATTTATTGAAGAGACTGTCTTTTTTCCACAGTATATTTTTTCATGCTTTGTCGAAGATTATTTGACCATAGAGTTGAGGGTCCATATCTGGGCTCTCTACTCTGTTCCATTGGTCTATGTGTCTGTTTCTATGCCAGTACCATGCTGTCTTGGTGATCTCAGCTTTGTAGTAAAGCTTGAAATCAGGCAACATGATGCCCCCAGTTTTTTCTTTTTCAACATTTCCTTAACAATTAGGCGTCTCTTCTGATTCCGTATAAATTTAAGGATTGCTTGCTCCATCTCTTTGAAAAATGCTGGTGGAATATTGATTGGAGTGGCATTGAAAGTATAGATTGCTCTAGGCAGTATAGACATTTTAACAATGTTTATTTTTCCAATCCATGAGCATGGAATTGTCTTCCATCTCTTTGTGTCTTCTTCAATTTCTTCCATGAGTGTTCTGTAGTTCCTCGAGCACAGATCCTTTACGTCTTTGGTTAGGTTTATTCCCAGGTATCTTATGGTTCTTGGTGCTATAGTAAATGGAATCAATTCTCTAACTTCCCTTTCTGTATTTTAATTGTTAATCTATAAGAAAGCAACTGATTTTTGTACATACATTCAGTCCCTTTTGTCAACAAATACTCCTAATTAGCCCTTTTTCTAAACATAGAATATGCTAGCCTCAAGAAAGTATATCAAAATCTGTCCAGTTATTGCATTCATTTCAAGATCTAAGATTTCAGAAAGACCTAAAACAAATTGGGTCTTCTTGGTCCAGTCATAAAAAGTAAAATAAAGATATTTCTCTCATCTGATCTTCGTGAAGAGAACATAAGGGATACAGTGTTTATATAGTAGTAAAACAGAAACAATGTGATTCAAGAAATGTTACTATTAATAAAGGAGATGGAAGTAAGTAACATAGAGACAGACAATCATAGTAATGCTGCCATACAGACATACAAATATTGCTAATGCAGATAGGGAGGTTCTATAAGGTCTTAGTTCAGATATCAAAGATATCAGAGAGAACAGGCCACATCAAAGAATGTAGGAAGTCCAGAGATGTGCTTTAGGGGAGGAATAGATGGCAAATGCAGAAAGAGAAAGGTGAGAGAGAGATGAGCACATAGGAAAATGCTCAAGGAGAATATTTTCCCAAAGATATTGCCTAAGAAAATGAAAGAGGCTGATTTTCGTTTGTAACCAATGGGGCTTAAAGACCGGAGTTTTAAATGTCAGTGAGTTTTGCTGGTATAGAGTCTGGAGGGCACTGTGCTGCTTCTGGAAAGAATGTAGAAAGCAACCCAAGGGCAGATAGCATGGAAACAGCAATCTAAAGAATGCCTGGGTTATAAGGTGTCCCCAGAGATCGCGGCTGGGAACCTGCTCTGCAGCACCCAGAGGGAAACGGACTGGGGCTTCTCTCTGGGAGGGAGGTCTGGTGCAGTTTGCTTTCCTCTAAACCTCCAAGAACCATCAGGAGCTGCCAAGGGGAGAGAAAACAAAGGAACAGACATAAAAACCTCCAGAGAGGGGCGCCTGGGTGGCTCAGTGGGTTAAAGCCTCTTCCTTTGGCTCAGGTCATGATCCCAGGATCTTGGGATCGAGCCCCACATCGGGGTGACCCTGCTTCCTCCTCTCTCTCTGCCTGCTTCTCTGCCTACTTGTGATCTCTGTCTGTCAAATAAATAAATAAAATAATTAAAAAAAAAAAAAAAACCTCCAGAGAACAAAAGCCTAAAGGCCCGGTTTGCTCAGAGCCCACTCCCTGAAGGGGGGCGGGAGGACTTAACTCAGGAAACACTCCCTAAAAACCCACGCAGCAGGCCCCTCCCCCAGAAAGCCAACCGGCTGAGAAGACAACAATCACTACTACTTCATGGATACTTTAATTTTTAATTCGTTCCCACTATTCTGGTTCATATTTTAACTTTTTAAAACCTTTTTTATTTTTTATATGGATTTTGTAGCCTATTTACCATCACAATGAGAGGTCCAGTACATCAAATACATAATAACCTTTTAACCTGAACTTTTCATACATATGCCCATGTTTTTCTTTTGCTTTTCTATTTTTTTATTTTTTTATAATTTCACTTTAGTTTAGATCATTCTTTTATTTACTTTTATTTGCTAATATTCATATAGAGTTAAAATTCAAGGTAATCCCCTTTCCCCAATCAATACTACCCCTATAGGTAAACCAATTTTTAAATCCCTGATTGTGGAGGGCACGCAATGCATGGAGCAATGGGTGTGGTGTAAAACTATGAACTCTGTTACGCTGAAAAGAAACAAAAAATATATATATATATATATTTCAAAAAATGGGAAAAAAATAAAAAAAAATAAGGTGGAGATTTTTTTTTCCTCTCAGAGAATTTCCCTGAGAGGAAGTATGCCTAGAGACTCTTCTCTGGAATAGGGGGAGCTGGCCAATGCCATTTCCCTACCTTGCCATTCAACATAAACACAGAACCACCTGAGGGCATCAGGTCAGCATGAACACTTTTTGCCTAACTTGTTTAAACCAAGCCCACTCTCCAGTCCCCTGGAGGCATTGTCGTTCTCAGTCAAGCTTGCTTCAGTCCCATCATGGTGGGCCCTTTTCCCAGAAGACTAGAAAAAATCCCTACTACACCATGTATCCCATGACCATGGAGTTGTGCAAGACCTCAGTTCTGGTGGAAGTGGTGTCTGGTCCAATTTTAAAAGCAGATCATCGCACACCTAGTTAAAAGTCATCACATGAAGGTGGGCCTTCGTGGCTCAGTTTGTTAAGCATCCAATTCTTGATTTCAGCTCAGGTCATAATCACAGAAAAATGGGACCAATCCCTGCATTAAGATTCTTGAGTGGGGGGACAAGATGATGGGGAACTAGGAGGAGGCACCATTTCAACCTGTACCCTCAAGTGAGCTGATTACCTACCAGGGAACTCCTATCACCCATGAAATCAGCCTGAAATCAGAATTATACACGTCTGGATGTCTACGGGGGCAGAAGATGCAAGGGGGCAGGTAAAGCGAAGTGGAAACGTTGGACTGGTATCTGAACATAAACAAAAGGGGGAGGGAGCCACCAGAGGAGACCCATTGGAAAGTAAGACCCCAATACGAGAGTCTCCTGCATCTGGGGACCAGCATTAACTTGAAGTCTGGTAGAAAGCACTCAAAAAGAACAAAGGATCACTGGGGGAGATTGTGGGAATTGAAACGGTTAGGGACAGGGGCTTAAATCGCCCACTGAGGACAGACACCCCTGGAGCTGAGCCAGAGAAA
This sequence comes from Mellivora capensis, assembly GCA_004024625.1. NCBI lineage: Eukaryota > Metazoa > Chordata > Mammalia > Carnivora > Mustelidae > Mellivora > Mellivora capensis. Next base: position 3,042 of record PISX010036352.1, on the reverse strand, counting down.
GTGCGGCGGAGAAACCAGGTCTTCGTCGTGAGCCTCAAAGAGACCACATAGGGGCGCTTGGCTTGTGGGAGGGGCTGGGATCCTAGTGTGGCAGAAACAGCCTTTTTGCTGCCCCCACGCATGCCCACACTATCAGAGCCTGAGACCCGCTCCACACTCCTACCCTGAGAGAGGTGCGTGCAAGCACCACCCTGGCACTCTCAGACCCAGAAAGTCTGAGTGCTCCCAGCCTGGGCCAGTGGGAAAATCTCAGTGTGCAATCGCTGCTTGGAACCTGTCTGGCAGTCTGGAGCTGCCCAGACAGCCACTACTGTTGTGGTTTTGAGTACAAGCAGGTCACACAGGTGTCCCCAGAGATCACGGCTGGGAACCAGCTCTGAAGCACCCAGAGGGGAATGGACTGGGGCTTCTCTCTGGGAGGGAGGTCTGGGTACAGTTTGCTTTCCTCTAAAGCTCCAAGAACCATCGGGAGCTGCCAAGGGAGAGAAAACAAATGAACAGACATAAAAACATCCAGGGAGCTTATTGGCGAGGGAGGACAAGATGGCGGGGAACTAGGAGGAGACTCTGGTTCAACCTGTCCCCTAAAATGAGCTGATTACCTACCAAGGAACTCCAGTCACTCATGAAATCAGCCTGAGATCAGAATTCCACACGTCAGGATCTCTACGGGGGCAGAAGACGCCAGTGGGCAGGTAAAGCAGAGTGGGAACGCCGGACTGGTATCAGAAGATAAACAAAAGGGGGAGGGAGCCACCAGAGGAGACGCACTGGGAAGTAATACCCCAATACGAGAGTGCCCTACAACTGGGGAACAGCATTAACTTGAAGTCTGATAGAAAGCACTCAAAAACAGCAAAGGATCGCAGGGGGAAATTGTGGGAAGTGGAACGGTTAAGGACAGGGGCTTAAGTCCCCCACAGAGGACAGACAACCCTGGCGCTGAGCCAGAGAGAGTGCAGCGGAGAAACCAGGTCCTGGTCCCTGAGCTTCGAGGAGACCTCCTAAGGGCGCTGGGCATGTGGCAGGGGCTGGGACCCTCCCGGAGCAGAAACATACTTTTGCAGTCACCACCTGTGTGCCACGCCATGCTAGCAGAGCCTGAGACTCGCTCCACCCCCTCCCCTGAGAGAGGCGCACGGGCGCCAGCCGGGCTTTCCAGGACCCAAAAAGTCTGATCACTCCCAGCTCAGGCCAGCGGGAAAATCTAAGTGTGCCTTCCCTGCTTGGAACCTTTCTGGCGGTCTGGAGCTGCCCAGACAGCTGCCGCTTGTGGTTGTGAGTACAAGAAGGATGCAAAGGTGTCCCCAGAGATCGCGGCTGGGAACCTGCTCTGCAGCACCCAGAGGGAAACGGACTGGGGCTTCTCTCTGGGAGGGAGGTCTGGGTGCAGTTTGCTTTCCTCCAAACCTCCAAGAACCATCGGGAGCTGCCAAGGGGAGAGAAAACAAAGGAACAGACAAAAACCTCCAGAGAACAAAAGCCTAAAGGCCCGGTTTCCTCAGAGCCCACTCCCTGAAGGGGGGCGGGAGGACTTAACTCAGGAAACACTCCCTAAAAACCCATGCAGCAGGCCCCTCCCCCAGAAAGCCAACCGGCTGAGAAGACAACAATCACTACTACTTCATGGATACTTTAATTTTTAATTCGTTCCCACTATTCTGGTTCATTTTTTAACTTTTTAAAACCTTTTTTATTTTTTATATGGATTTTGTAGCCTATTTACCATCACAATGAGAGGTCCAGTACATCAAATACATAATAACCTTTTAACCTGAACTTTTGATACATATACCCATGTTTTACTTTTGCTTTTCTATTTTTTCATTTTTTTATAATTTCACTTTAGTTTAGATCATTCTTTTATTCACTTTTATTTGCTAATATTCATATAGAGTTAAAATTCAAGGTAATCCCCTTTCCCCAATCAATGCTACCCCTATAGGTAAACCAATTTTTAAACCCCTGATATCTTAGGAAAGTTGTATCCTTTAAAAAAGATATCAATATACATCCAGGAAGAAGCAAAATAACCTTCCTCGCCCACACTGAGAATCTCCAACCACTCTCCCATCCTTTTCTCCTACCAGTATTTTTGTACACTTGTGTTTGTCCTGGTAGTAAATAAATCTTATACTTCAGGTTCTTTTTGACGAGGTTCCTTTTTTTGTTTGCCTGTTTGTTTCTTTGTTTTCCTTTTACATATATATGTACATATTTTTTTTCTTCTCTTGTCATATGCTTTTATCAGTCTTTTTTCTTTGTCTGTATTTGTTTGTATAGTTCACAAACCTTACCTTGGGGCCCATTTGGGCTGAGCTTTCTCTTTTATCCTTCTTTCTTTTTCCAGTCTCTCTCTCTCTCTCTCTTTTTCTGTTTTCTCTCTTTCTTTTTTTCTTTTATTTGGGTGGGGACTCTTGATTGCTCAGAAGCATTCCAGAGTGCACCTTCACTGTACCAAGGTCGATACATCCAGCTACAACCATTCAGCCAACACTCACCAAAATGACTAGGAGGAGGAATTCCCAACAGAAGAAAAATTCAGAGGATGGGCCCTCTGCATCAGAGCTAATGGCTACTGACATAGACATTATGTTGGAAAGGGAATTCAGGCTAACAATTATCCGGGCAATAGCGAGGTTGGAGAAAGCCATGGACGACCAAATGGAATTGATTAGGGCAGAACTGAGAGCCACCAGGGGAGATGTTCACAATATTAGGGCAGAACTGAAAGCCACCAGGGATGATGTTCACAAGGCTCTCAATAAGTTCCAATCTAATATAAATTCTCTAAAAGCTAGAGTAACTGAGACAAGATAGAATTAGTGATCTGGAGGACAAAGAGATAGAGAGAAAGGATCAGGAGGAAGCCTGGAACAAACAGCTTAGAAGCCATGAAAACAGAATCAGGGAAATAAATGATGCCATGAAACGTTCCAACGTCAGAATTATTGGAATACCTGAAGGGGAAGAGAAAGAAAGAAGTCTAGAAGATATTGTCGAACACGTTCTTCATGAAAATTTTCCAAATATCGCAAATGG
>PISX010036351.1:0-12045 GCA_004024625.1 Mellivora capensis | reverse complement strand
AGTAAAGAGATTTCCCCAAAGGAGGGTTAAAAGGCAGCCATTCCCTCATAAGTATCCCCACGCAGGCTGTCTTCAGTACTTACGGTTTGTCCTGTAGGAAGGGGGCTTTTTATTCTGAAATCCCTCCTGGGGTCCTGCCCTTTCCTAGCTACCAACCCCGGACAGCAGGCTGTTGAACCAGCCAACCTGGTACTCCCCGATACCCCACCAAGAGGGGGGAAGAGGCCCTCTGGGGTATGTAAGATAACAGGCATTTGTCAAGCCGTTTACTTGAGTTTAGGTTTTCTGCTACAGCCAAAAGTATGTGAGTGATACAGTATATACATTATGGGGCCATTGAGAAAAGTATTCATATGGGGGCTCCTGGGTGGCTCAGTGGGTTTGATGTCTGCCTTTCGCAGAGGTCGTGTGATTGAGCCCCACGTCTGGCCTGCTCAGTGGGGAGCCTCCTCCATCTCCCTCTGCCTCTCCCTCTGCTTGTGCACATGTGTGCGCATGCTTGCTCGCTCGCTCTCTCTCAAATTTTTAAAGTATTCTTACGGAAAGAAAAGTGGACAGTCAAGGACTAGATTATAATCAGTGTTATTTGCTCTAGATCCCTTATGTTGTGGAACCATCTCTCCTGTGTTTTGCAGTAACCCCGCTCAGTCTCTGATCCAGGACAGGTTATGCTGATCACCCCCATCCCGTACTATTTTTAGTGGTAGTCCCATGACTCGGCTCTGATAAGTCAGAGCACTCTGTTTCCCTGCTTACAGTGACTGCTTCAGGGCTGGGCATACGATGATTTAAACTTGGCCAAATGGCATGCTAGTAGAACTAAATTTTTACTGCAGTTATTAGGAAAAACAAGCCCTTAGAAGTATCCAACACAGAGGAAAGGGAGCCAGGGGATATATGGAGATTTTGCTGGGCTCCATCATTGCCTGAACTAGACTGGGAGGCCAGACTCCATTGTTTCCTGCCCCCACCCCCCCCCAGGCTAGTTTGAATTTGGTTGAGTTTGTGTTTGAGTTCTATCCCTTCCATCATAGAAGACTCTGGATAACATACCTCTGTTCAGTTGTCTGCTCTGCCACTTACTAAACAAGTGACTTTGGGCAAGTTCCTTAGGTTCTGGGAGCCTCAGTTTCCTCCTGGGAACATTAACATCTTCGATCTAAGTGGTAAGGTAAATGTTTGGCACAGCACAGGCACGTGGCAAGCACTCCGTAGGGGAAGGACTGTCACTCACTGGGATTTTTCAGGGGCGCAGCTGTGTGCTTGGCTCTGTACTCCACAAGAAACCAGAGTTTTCCCGTTACTCGTGAGGCAGTTTGCAGAAGCCGGATTTTCCCATCCCAGCTTCATTTGGTCACCAGAAGCCCAGCTTTGCCCTCTGCGTTCGAGTAAGGAGGAATGGAGCATTGAGCCTGAGATCAAACATTTCAGCCCCGAGAGCTTCTGGGCAGCTGCTACTGAGAAGGGAGTGAGCAGTAGGGACCTTATTTGGGGTCTGGGAAAGAGAAGGTGGGCCCAGGTGAACTGCACGCTCTGCCTGAAAGAAGAGGTGGTCCCGGTTTGGCTGAGGGGAGCAGGCCTGCTGTATGCAGGGGTGGGAGCCAGGCAAGAGACCAGGTCTCACTTAACAGGTGAGCACTGTGGGACAGCGCAGAATACACGCGGTGTGTGCACTTCTGAACTAGAGATTCGTTCTTAACCTCCAAGCCAGCACAACGGTTCTGCCTATTTAGGCAGTCCTGTCTGGCGAAGGCTTTAAATCTAATCAAGTCTCCTTCTTGACTGCAGCCATTGTGGTTACTCCTTACTTCTGCCTCTCAAAAGGACATGGAACAGAATATTTCTGGGTACTATTGTGTGTCCTGTGAGGATAGTGACCACAAGGCCGCAACTGTGGGAGTGTTTTCAGGTACAAGTAACAGAACCCTCTGCTCTAACTAGTTTCACAAAAGAAAGCGTATTTATTGGGTTACATAATTGAGGAAATCCAGACGTGTAGTTCAGGCATGATTTGATCAGGGCCTGGCTCCCTTTCTCTGCAGATCTCTATAAATCAGTGGTTTTCAAACTTGAGAGTCTCAGAATCACCCACAGGGTTATTAAAATAGATTGCAGACTCAGTAGGTTAGGGTTGGGGCTGAGAATTTGCATTTCTAATAATGTGGATTGGATGATGGGAGGGCATCCGGTAAAACTACCATCAGACAGAGGTCCTAACCTACACTCTTATTAAACTGGCCTGAATCAATCAGTGTAGTAAATGTAGGAATTGAGTTGCATTGTCCCAGGAAATGCAAACAGCAAACAGGAAAGGCTTAAACATGATAGAAGTTCATTTTCATCTCCAGTAAGAAGAGATCTGGACGTAAGCATCTCAGGGCTGAGGCCGCAGCTCCATGACGTCATCAGGCACCCTGGCTCCTTTCAGTTTCTGCTCTCCCATTGTAGGGTAAGGCTCTCATCCACATGACATTGATCTCCCTACCATCAGGACCAGACAGCAGGAAGGAGGAGGAACCACAGGCAAAGGAGTACATGCCAGCTGCCTCGTCCAAGTGACTTTTCAGGAAGGCCCATCCAACTGCTTGTCCAGAACTGGCTTATGACACCCCTTGCTTCTACAAGGGATCTAGGGAGTGTGACTTTTTTATCTGGGCATACTGTGGCTCTGAGAAGGAGTCTATTGGTAAGGGAGAAGAGAAATTGAATAGGGGAAAAAAATTACTCTGATCGGGGGAGATGGGAGAAGCATCCATTCACCTAAACAACATGGCTTTTAGGGAGGAACTGTTTCTTGCAGCCATGTGGACAACTCTAGCTATAAGGGAGGTTGAGAAATACAGCTTTACAGTTGGGCACATTCCTCCCTGAACAAAAACCAGGATCCTCTTCATAAGGAAGGAGAAAGGATAAATATTGGATAAGCTACTAGCACTGTGTGCCACAATTACCCTAAACCCCCTCTTAAGACTAGCTTTTTCTTTAGAAGCCCCTTTTGTTCTCTTGAGCTCATTGATGGGTTTTGTAAATCAGATTTTGTGGTAAGATGTGGGAAAGCCAAATTGCTCTGTAGGAGATGGAGAAAAGGAAAAATTCCTGGGCACTTCTGGAGAGGAGAGTGGGAATTTAAAGTTGCCCTAGGCAGCAGGTACAGACTGAAGATCTGCGGGAAATTAGGCTGGAGAAAGCTAGACCACCAAAGTGTAAAAAAAAAAAAGCCACCTGTTTATAAACTGATGGCTCCATGGGGCTAATCCTCTTGGAGGTTCTTATATTTTAGAAAAAGGCAACAGTCACAGTAACAGTTATTCCAAAAAATTAGTTAGTGCCATATTGGAAAGAGCTTGCATTTGAGAGTCATCCTGGCCTGTGTTGCCATCTCTAAACTGTGTGAACATAACAGAGTTACTTCTACCAAAATGGGCCTCAGTGTCCTTATTTGGAAAAAGTAGGACCTGTGAGGAGAGACCTGGGAGAGCTAGATTGCACACCCAGCTCAGGGAAGAAGCTGCATCAGCATTAGCCACAATTAGCAATAGGGCCCTTCCTGGTATGTCTGTCTTAATGTTCCCCAGTGGTCCAGGTAGCAGCAGTGCCTACAGGTGTTCACTGACCTCCTGGTGAAACAGACTGCTTCAGGCAGAGTTGTAGATGCAGCAGGAGGTGGGGAGGGGGTGCCTTCTCTGAGACCTTTGGACCATTAGGGACTTGGTGTGAGGGTGGCAGCCAGAAGTGATCACACATCTTTACTGACTGCAGCTCATTTCTGAACAACCAGGAGTGTCGTCATTCTTACCTAGTCATGAACATGAACATTTCCTTGGAATCTGTTAGGATGGATGGTGGGTTACATGTTGCAGTGTCTTTTCTGCTAGTGTTTCTGGCAAAAACCAATAATTCCATAACTTCTCCTACTGGCAGAACTCTCATAAGGAGAAAGAGATTTAAAACTTAGTTCAGTACTCACTGAGCACCTAGTATGTGCTGTGTGCTAAGAATAGGAGACACTCCCTCTACTTAGTGGTTTGAAGCTTAACCTGTCTGAGAATTGCTATTCTGTCCCAAGATAGTCCCTCTCCTTAACTCCCAGTCTTTACTGCATTTTTGACCCCCATTCCTAGGAGAACCCTTTGGCTAATAGGAAGGCACTGGACAGACTATACTCCAGGATGGAAGGGAGGAGGTTTCACTGCCACCTCGAAGGAAAAGCCACTCGCTCTTTAGTCCATGTGGCCCTGACAGTCCTCCAACACTAGAGGGCAGTCTGGCCGCATGGACCTAAGGAGGTCTGCCCTTAAACCACCACCACCCCACCCCACCCCAACACCCTCAGGTTGTCCACCTGGAGACGAGTGCTGGCACAGTAAAATGACTTTCAGAAACCAACTTGCCTAGAGGGTAAGAACACAGGTGTTTTGTGTTTTTTTTTAGACGAGGGACAGAACGGGTTTGGACCTTGATTCCGCCATCTTCTAGCTGTTTGCTAGGGTAAGTGTCTAAACTTCTCAGAACTTTGATAATGGGTTTTGTGAGATTATATGTAAAGCACTCAGCACAGTGTCCAGCCTATGGTAAACCTTCAAAAACTGTTAGCTGTTATATTTATTTTGTTCTAAGGAATATCTTTCTCTTCTTTCTGGGCATTGCTCTTTTATTTAAAGCACAGACATCTCTTCTTAGGAAATGTGTTTGGGGACACTATAAGGAGATATCTATTATGTATCAGGCACTATAGTAGGAGCCTCGCATGTGATGTCACAGCAGTCTCAATGAGTGACTTGTGATTCCTAGTTTATAGGTACAGAAACTGAGGATAAGAGAGGTTGAGTAAATTGCACACCCAAGGTCACACAGTTGGGAAGTAGTAGAACCTAGACACCTGGGCTTCAGAGCTCTTCCCCACCATGGCAGACTGTAACAGTAGTATTTCCCTAGAAGCTTCTTATACCTTAACCCAAGGTAAGTTGTAAGGCTGAAGAAGGAGGTTGCCATAGCTACTAACTGGACCCCTTTTCAAGTAATCAGATCCTAGGTCGGCTCCAGCTTTGCAAGAGGAGATGCTTGCCTGGAAACTCTCCTCAGCACCTGCCCCTGGAGGGAGCCGGCTGCACCTGAATTATTTAGAGAGTCTCTAGACACTTGATACAACGAACAGGTGTGGATGCTTCTCTGACTTTCTCTGACATGCCTTTACTTACCCCTTTTCCCTCCCCTTAGTTGCCTGCGAGGAAAAGGAGGCATCAGCCGACTCCACAGTGTATATGTGTATATCTCCTCCCCACGATTATTTGTAAGTGGACCGTTTTCCTTGCAAATTTCAAAATCATGTTGATTTGAGTGGAAATTGGTGTGACTAAGACCCTAACTAGTAAATGGATAAATTGTCTTTTATTGATACACAGTTCCTTTTCCTCTATCCTAAGTTTATACAAATTAAACTTGAAGACTGAGTTTGTATAAATGAAAAAAAAAAACAGCAGGTAACAAAAATATTCTTACTATAGATTTCACCAATGTAATAAAAAAGCCATTATGTTTAGAAAAAAGACTGGAAGGAAATACGAATATACAGGTGGCACTTGGACTACAGATTTTAGGCCATAAGAGCATAGGGAATAGCATAATAGCAATTATTAATATCTCCAGTGATTAGAGTCATGGGTTTTCTAGGATCTGCTCACCACTCACACACCCTCACCTGGTGCTCCCATCCACCCTGACCCTGACCATCCACCCACCATATTCTCTCTCTCACTTCCTGCCCATGGGCCACTGTGCAGCCAAAGTTGTCCTGGTGGGGAACAATCGTTTGCACATCTGCTCCTGATCCTCTCTGTCCAGTCTGTGACTCCATATTGTGATGGGCATCCTCTGCGGTCCCACAGTTAGATTTCAGTGTGAAATCAAACTGAATCCATTGAATCCTAGTTAATAATATTTTAATCCTGGATCTCTTTACAGCAAACTGTTTGAAAACAATCAGCCACTGAAAATCTTGTTGTTTTTAAGTAGGCTCCATGCCAGGCGGGGAGCCCAACACGGGGCTGAAACTCATAACCCTGAAATCAAGTCCTGAACTAGGATCAAACATCAGATGCTTAACCGACTGAGCCACCCAGGTGTCCCTAACAATCTTGGGGTTTTTTTTGTTTTGTTTTGTTTTTTTTTTTTAAGATTGTATTTATTTGAGAGACAGAGCTAGAGAGCACAAAGCCGGGGAGAAGGAGAAGCAGCCTCCCCATCGAGCAGAGAGCCTGATGTGGGGCTCTATCCCAAGACCCTGGGACCATGACCTGAGGTGAAAGTAGATATTTAACCAATTTAGCCACCCAGTTGGTTAAAAATCTTGTTTTTAAAGAATATTTATTGGCATGGGGGAAAAGCTCATGACAAAATGTTGAATAGAAAAAAACTAGGCTATGAAATAGTGTAATTTTTAATATAATTAATGTTTCCCAATTTTATTATAGATATTTGGTTAAAAAAAAAAGTACTGGAAGAAAATACATCAACATATAAGGACTGATTCTTACCAAACAGTGAGACTACTAGTGACTTTTGTCATTATACTTTCCAAACTTTCCAAAGTTTCTCTGTTACTGCCTGAAGTATTTTTAGAATATTTTTCTTTTTTTTCACAGCTACTAATATTTATTCCTGTTGGAAATTATTTCTATGATGGTAAAGATAAAGTTTGTCCTAACAGTCTTTTAAATCTAAAGAGAGGCTTATTTTTCTGTCCCATTCCCCTTCGCAGTCTCTCTTTTGCAGAGAAGAAATCAAGGCTCAGAGTGATTAAGTCCAGACTGGCACCCAGGGATTGTGGCCTCAGAGGAGAGATGGGACTGGTTAGTTTGGGGGCGCCTCCAGCCTGTGGCTCTGTCTGCTGATGGTTTGCTTCCCCCTGCCCTGTGGTCACAGCCCTCCCAAAGCAAGAGAACTTCAGAAAGCCATGAAGCTTTCCTGCTCTGGGGGCTTCTGGACTCCAGCTTTCCTTCTCTAACTCACAAATAAGACTACATCTCTGACTCCATGTTTCCAGATTCTGTTTCAATGCAGACAATTAGATGGTAAATAATTCAAGAGAACGGAAACTGGCAAAGTGGTGTGTGATGTCCAAATAGCTATCTTGTTTACCCTCTGGTGTAAACTTCAGGCTCATCTGCAAGTCAGGAGCCCCAGGAGCAGGTAAAATGTGCAAACACGGGAATCTTCCTGTTTCCATTCCCTCCCATCTTAATATTGTTGAGGATAGGAAGCAGTTTCCCAGTTTGGTTAACATAAAACAGCATGGTTTTGGCAGCCAGATTTGGATAACTTCTTAGGCAAGTCTGAAGTTCCTCCCATGGTGGGCTCGGTGTCCAGAATCCAGAACCATCCATCTCTCCTTGGGGTGAGGATTCATGACCCAAAGCTGAGGTCTCAGTGCCAGTCACCATCCATCCCCCATCTCTTTCTCTGTGCAGTGAGGGAGATAGCTTTCACTAGGCCCTTCTATGCCTGCCCATCATTAAAGAAGCAGTCTTAGTTAAGACTCTTTGAGTTACAGGTAACATAAACCACCTTTACCTTGCTTAAGAAGAAGAGGATAATGTATTATATGGACCTAGGATGTCTCATAAAGTCAAGTGCAAAAAACAGAGCTGACCCAGCCTCTCAAGAGACTGGAACTAGCTCTGGCATAAAAGAAATTTGTGTCTTGAGTAAGCGAACCACAGCGAGCATGAGTGACTAGAATCAAGGACCCCAACATTGTCTGGATGCTCCTATGCTTCTTCTTTTTGTGATGGCTTCATTTCCTCCTGTTGGAGACTGGCTTCTTCCTTGAGCCTAGGACCAAGTCAATGGAAACTTCCAGTGAATAAGTGAAACTTATTCTCATGGCTTTGCCCCACTTCCCAACCACTGCAAAAATAAAAAGGCTCCCCATTCCAGTGCAGAAGAACTTCGGTTGGTCTACTTGGGCCAGCTGTCCTCTCTGTAGTAGAGATACAGAGGAGATCCGTATCATCTTCTGAGGCATGATCTGGGTTGATTCAGCCACATATACCCCTGTGACCACACATGCCTAAATCTTGAAATAATTTCATAGGACTTCCTCTCTGGATAGGATGTAGCAGAGGTAGCAACAATCAAATGTTTCTGCTGAAACAACTAGAAAAAACTGGTCAAGTTATGGAAATCATTTTATTTATTTATTTATTTATTTAAAATATTTTATTCATTTATTTGACAGAGAGAGATACAGCAAGAGAGGGAGCACAAGCAGGGGGAATGGGAGAGGGAGAAGCAGGCTTCCTACGGAGCAGGGAGCACAGTGCGGGGCTCGATCCCAGGACCCTAGGATCATGACCTGAGCCAAAGGCAGACAATATGCAACTGAGCTTCCCAGGTGCCTCCCAAAAGAGCATTTTCTGAATGAGCTGATAATCTGTAACCATTTTCTTCCCTGGGGGTATTTGCCAAAACTGGGTACAGGCCAAGGATAGAGGCTGCCCCAGGAGTAAGGTGTTTACTGGGACAACATGAGACTGGCAGAACTTTTTTTGGTCGTTGTGATCTGGAGCAGCCCAACACTGGAATGGAGAGTAGCTCTAAGTACATGGCTGGTTTTCCCCATGGGGGACACTGGCTGAATTCCAAGATGGAGCACGAGATGCTGGGCTAGAAGTATCGACTGACTAGCAGAGGGAAATTTCCCAGACTTGCAGTATGTAGGAAACAAAGTCTTCTTAGAAGGAAGAGGGCTGCATCCAACATACAGTGGGTGTCTCCCTCAAGATATTTGCTAAATTTTGAAACTGTGTGGGGCAAGAGGCCAAAGAGCGTGAGCTCCTAAGAACAGAAGTGAATCTTCCACAGGCTTTGAGGGTGAGAAAGATAGAGACCTGCCAGGCTGTCAGTCAAAAGCTTGCATGGACTCCTTCCAAGGAACAAGATGACCCAGAGTTGGGATAGACTCATAAAGCTGTAGTCAAGCCCCTAGGCAGCTGAATCCCTGACTTGATTGGGATGAGCTCTCTCTCACCCCATCTGTTAACAGAAGCAAAAGAGAATCACCACTGGAGGAAAATAATATCATCTACAGCATTTATGGTTCTTTTACATAATCATGAGGCATGTGAAGAGCAGAGAAATATGACTAATAATGAAGAGAAAAATCAGACTATGAGAACAGACCTACAAACAATTCTGATACTGTGTTAATGGACAAGGACTTTATAATAAGTATTATAAACATGTTAAGAAAAGGACACAATAAAAATGTAAAAATAAAGAATTTCAACAGAGAATTAGGATCTATATATGAAAAAGAATTAAATAGACTTCTAGAACTGAAAAATGCAATATCTGAAATTGAGAACCCATTAAATGAAATATTGCCCTACCTGTTAATTAACACCTACTGGCCCCAGTCTCTTTGAGTTTCCTGTCCTCCCCATCCATGGCCATGTGGCTCTTCCTGAGACAACTGGCATTTCCTCATGATCCAGCAACTGAGTTCATTGCTGACCCAGCCGGGAGCCTCCAGGACCTGCTTTACCATTGTTGCAAATGTCCCTTCTGATTGGTTGGGGCCATCCTTTCCATTGTCAACGATTTCGGTGTCATTTCTCAGCACTGTCATTGAAAATCCCCACAAGAACCAATGATTAAAGTTTGGGAGAAGGAATTCCCTGAAAGGAGGCAATACCGGAATAAGAGGAAAAATGGAAGGACGTGGAAAGGGATGTTTGGGGGCACCTGGGTGGCTCAGTGGGTTAAGGCCTCTTCCTTCGGCTCGGGTCATGATCTCAGGGTCCTGGGACCGAGCCCTGCACTGGGCTCTCTGCTTGGCGGGGAGCCTTCTCCACTCCCCCCCCACCCGCCTGCCTCTCTGCATACTTGTGATCTCTGTCTGTTAAATAAATAAATAAAATCTTTTAAAAAATATTAAGAAAAAAAAGAAAAGGAATGTTTGTTCATTTATGATACTCACTCAGAAAGCCAGAAATCTGGGACTGAAGCCTGCTGTGGTTCTGTTTCCTCTCCACCACAGCTGAAGAGGATTGAACGAGCCATGGGAGAAAGGATTGAATGAGGTGTTGAACTAGCTGGAAAAGGTAGCTCTGTTGCTTGGTCCCTTGAAGCTGACTGACATAGTTCCCACACCAGTTCTTCTCACGTAACAGCCAGAATAGCCTTAGTGACTTGAGTTCCTCAAAGGCAAAAGAATCTAGTGATGACTAAAAAAACAAACCAAAACAAAACCCCAAAAAGCCCAGAGCCTAGTGAGGACTAACTGCCTCCCAGAGCATAGGTTCAGAGAACAGGTTTTAGAGACAGTTCTAGGTTCAAATCCCACATCTGCCTCTAACTGGTTGTTTGACCTTGGGCAAGCCCCCTTACCTTTCCTGCACATCTCACAAAGTTTGTAGCAGACACTCTTGGTCAACTAGCAGTTTCCTCCCTTCTTTGCTGCAAAAGGTCTCATTCTTTTTTTCCCAGAGTGTTTTACCTCTTCCCCTCTCAACTTGGGGTGAATTACATTTGGTCTAGGCCCATTGCAGTAGTCTCACTCCTGGTCAGTGGTTGGATTAGGCATGTACATATGGCCCAGTTCTGGCCATTCATGTTGAGGGGGGTGATCCAGGGGAAGCTTCTTGGAAAGTTTTTCTTGTTCATCAAAAAGAGCTACAAGGAAGAGACCATCCCTCTGCTAAACCTTGTCATGTTCCACGTGACTCCTGGAAATTTGGCAGCTACTTTGCAGTCACGAAGAGTACTAGCTTGGAGACCAGAGCCAACTGAGCAAAGAGATGGAAAGAACCTGGGTTCCTGATAATCTCATTGGGCCTCTAAGTTAACCAAGCCCAAAGGTGCCCTTGCAGCTTGGGGTTTCTCTTATACAGCATCAAAGCCATCTTAATGAACCCAATATTGTTTTGGTGGATTAGATTCATAAAATAATTTATGTAAAGCACTTAACACAGTTCCTGATATAAAAGGTGCTAAAAAAAAGGTATTATTGCTATCATCATTATTTTTAATCATTTTTATTTCTATTTCACCTGATTGCTTTAGCTCTGGTTATAAGAGAAGATAATAAGTCTGGCTTTTAAAGATGTGATGAGGGTTGCCTGGGTGGCTCAGTTGTCTGCCTTCAGCTCAGGTCATGATCCCAGGGTCCTGGGATCAAACCCCACATTGGGCTCTCTGCCGGATGGGGAGCCTGTTTCTTCCTCTCCCTCTGCCTGCTGTTCCTCCTGCTTGTGCTCGCACTCATGCTCTATCAGATAAATAAATAAAATCTTAAAAAAAAAAAGAAAAAAACAATGTGATGATAGGGATGGGGGTGTCAGAGGTAAAGGAAAGAATTTGGGTGCTTTGGCTCCTCACCCAGTGCTCCTCCTAACAATGGTTTTAGTTAAGGGTTTTGTGTGTGTGTGTGTGCACATGCAGGCACTAGAAACTGGCTTAAGTTAGCTCCTACTAATAAAAAAAAAATAATCTTTTCAAAGGCTATTGAGTGTTCACCTATTTGAAGGAAGAGATTAACAAAGAAAATCTAGATGAGGAAGGAGTTAGGATGACTCCAGACAGCACAGCAACCAGCAGCCATGGGCCTCATGCTGAGGACCAGTGCTGCCTTATCATTTGCAAAATGGCATATATGTCTAAATGTTTAAAAGCTATAAATCAAGCTATGCCCACTTTCATCCTCTGCTCCAACTGAGCTTTTCTCTCCCCCTACAGCCCACTCCACTTCTTTGAGATGCGGAAGCTAAAGGAACAAGGTTCTCCCTGGGTTGTTCCTGCCATCTGGACACCTGAGTCGTAGTTACATGGACATGCTAGGGCAGGGCAGGGCAGAAGCTGGCCCCAGGACCCTGGGGGATGGTTGGCTGGGTGCATCCAATCCCAGGATACAAACTGATTGAAGGCGCTAAAGTTAGGGCAGGCAGATTACCTTCCCTGACACCTTATGTTTCCAATTCAAGAGTACCAGGAAGTTCTAAGTGCCTCCCAAATCTGTGGCAACCCAGCCAAAGAGCAGGAAGTGGG
>PISX010036350.1:0-12045 GCA_004024625.1 Mellivora capensis | reverse complement strand
CATTGCTGCTATAAACATTGGGGTACAGATGGCCCTTCTTTTCACCACATCTGTATCTTTGGGGTAAATACCCAGTAGTGCAATTGCAGGGTCATAGGGAAGCTCTATTTTTCACTTCTTGAGGAATCTCCACACTGTTCTCCAGAGTGGCTGCACCAACTTGCATTCCCACCAACAGTGTAAGAGGGTTCCCCTTTCTCCACATCCTCTCCAACACACGTTGTTTCCTGTCTTGCTAATTTTGGCCATTCTAACTGGTGTGAGGTGTCTCAATATGGTTTTAATTTTAATCTCCCTGATGGCTAGTGATGATGAACATTTTTTCATGTGTCTGATAGCCATTTGTATGTCTTCATTGGAGAAGTGTCTGTTCATATCTTCTGCCCATTTTTTTATATAATTATCTGTTTTATGCGAGTTGAGTTTGAGAACTTCTTTATAGATCCTGGATATCAACCTTTTGTCTCTACTGTCATTTGCAAATATCTTCTCCCATTCCGTGGGTTGCCTCTTTGTTTTGTTGACTGTTTCCTTTGCTGTGCAGAAGCTTTTGATCTTGATGAAGTCCCAGAAGTTCATTTTCGCTTTTGTTTCCTTTCCCTTTGGAGACATATCTTGAAAGAAGTTGCTGTGGCTGATATCAAAGAGGTTACTGTCTATGTTCTCCTCTAGGATTTGGATGGATTCCTGTCTCACATTGAGGTCCTTTATCCATTTCGAATTTATCTTTGTGTATGGTGTAAGAGAATGGTCGATTTTCATTCTTCGACATATATCTGTCCAATTTTCCCAGCACCATTTATTGAAGAGACTGTCTTTTTTCCACTGTGTATTATTTCCTGCTTTGTCGAAGATTATTTGACCATAGAGTTGAGGGTCCATATCTGGGCTCTCTACTCCGTTCCACAGGTCTATGTGTCTATTTTTATGTCAGTACCATGCTGTCTTGGTGATCACAGCTTTGTAGTAAAGCTTGAAATCAGGTAAAGTGATGCTGCCAGTTTTATTTTTGTTTTTCAACATTTCCTTAGAGATTTGGGTCTCTTCTGATTCCATACAAATTTTAGGATTATTTGCTCCAGCTCTTTGAAAAATACCAGTGGAATTTTGATGGGAATGGCATTAAAATTATAGATTGCTCTAGGTAGTATAGACATTTTAACAATGTTTATTCTTCCGATCCAAGGGCATGGATTGGGCTTCCATCTTTTTGTGACTTCTTCAATTTCTTTCATGAGTGTTCTGTAGTTCCTCGAGTACAGATCCATCACCCCTTTGGTTAGGTTTAATCCCAGGTATCTTATGGTTCTTGGTGCTATAGTAAATGGAATCGATTCTCTCATTTCCCTTTCTGTATTTTCATTGTTAGTGTATAAGAAAGCCACTGATTTCTGTACATTGACTTTATACCCTGCCACGTTACTGAATTGCTGTATGAGTTTTAGTAGTTTGGGGGTGCAGCTTTTGGTTTTTCCATATAAAGTATCATGTCATCTGTGATGAGGGAGAGTTTGACTTCTTCCTCGCCAATTTGGATACCTTTGATTTCTCTTTGTTGTCTGATTGCTCTTGCTAGGACTTCTAATACTATGTTGAACAAGAGTGGTGACAGTGGGCATCCTTGTGTTCCTGATCTCTACGGGAATGCTGTGAACTTCTTCCCATTGAGGATGATGTTTGCTGTGGGTCTTTCATAGATAGATTTTATGAAGTTCAGAAATGTTCCCTCTATCCCTATACTTTGAAGTGTTTTAATCAGGAACGGATATTAGATTTTGTCAAATGCTTTCTCAGCATCCATTGAGGGGATTATGTGGTTCTTCTCTCTTCTCTTATTGATTTTTTCTATCACATTGATTGATTTGCGAATGTTGAAGAACATTGTAAGCCAGGGATGAATCCCACCTGGTTATGGTGGATGATCTTTTTAATGTGCTATTGGATGCTGTTTGCTAGGATCTTGTTGAGGATCTTAGCATCCATATTCGTCAGTGATATTGGTCGAAAATTCTCCTTTTTGGTGTGGTCTTTGCCTGGTTTTGGGATCAGGGTAATGCTAGCTTCATAAAAAGAGTCTGGAAGTTTTCCTTCTGCTTCTACTTTTTGAAACAGCTTCAGGAGAACAGGTGTTATTTCTTCTTTGAAACTTTGGTAGAATTCCCCAGGGAATCCGTCAGATCCTGGGCTCTTGTTATTGGGAGGTTTTTGATCACTGCTCCAATCTCATTACTAGATATTGGTCTATTCAGGTTGTCAATTTCTTCTTGGTTCAATTTGGGAGTTTATAGTTTTCCAGGAATGCATCCATTTCATCTAGGTTGCTTAACTTATTCCCATTTAACTGTTGATAATAACTTCTGATGATTGTTTCTACTTCCTGGGTATTAGTTGTGATCTCTCCCTTTTCCTTCATAATTTTATTAATTTGAGCTTTCTCTCTTTTCTTTTGGATTAGTGTGGCCAATGGTTTATCAATCTTATTGATTATTTCAAAAAACAAGCTTTTAGTTTCATTGATACATTCTACTGTATGTCTGGTTTCTACCTCATTGATCTCTCCTCTAATATTGATTATTTCCCTTCTTCTTGTGTGGAGTTGGTTTAATTTGTTCTTGATTCTCCAGTTCTTTAAGGTGTAGAGACAGCTGGTGTATTGTGGATTTTTCAATGTTTTTGAGAGAGGCTTGGATGGCTATGTATTTCCCCTTAGGACCGCCTTTGCTGTGTCCCGTAGGTTTTGGACCAAAGTGTCTTCATTCTCATTGGTTTCCATGAATTGTTTAAGTTCTTCTTTGATCTCCTGGTTGATCCACGCATTCTTAAGCAAGGTGGTCTTTAGCTTCCAGGTGTTTGAGTTCCTCCCAAACTTTTCCTTGTGGCTGAGCTCCAGTTTCAAAGCATTGTGATCTGAGAATATGCAGGGAATAATCTCAGTCTTTTGGTATCAGTTGAGTCCTGATTTGTGACCCAGTATGTGGTCTATTCTGGAGAAGGTTCCATGTGCACTTGAGAAGAATGAGTATTCTGTTGTTTTGGGATGGAATGTTCTGTATATATCTATGAGGTCCATCTGGTCCAATGTGTCATTCAATTCTTTTGTTTCATTATTGATTTTCTGCATGGATGATCTGTCTATTACTGAGAGAGGCATGTTAAGATCTCCTTCTATAATGTACTTTTATCAGTATGACTCTTTATCTTGATTAATAGTTTTCTTATGTAATTGGCTGCTCCCATATTGGGGGCATAGATATTTACATTTGTTAGATCTTCTTGGTGGATAGTCCCTTTAAGAATAACGCAGGGTCCTTTTGTATCTCTGAATACAGTCTTTAGTTTAAAATCTAATTTATCTGATATGAGAATCGCTACCCTGGCCTTCTTTTGAGGCCATTGGCATGAAAGATGCTTCTCCATCCCTTCACTTTCAATCTGGGTGTATCCTTAGGTTTGAAATGGGTCTCCTGTAGACAACATATGGATGGGTCCTGTCGTTTTATCCAATCTGCAACCATATGTCATTTTATGGGCGCATTAGGCCATTCACATTGAGAGTGATTATTGATAGATACGTTTTTATTGACATCATGTAACCTTTGAAGTCTTTCTTTATGTAGATTGTCTCTATATTTCTGTTCAATGATATTCTTCGTATTTTTCCTCTTTTATCAAACCCCCCTTAATATTTCCTGCAGTGTCGGCTTGGTGGTCGCATACTCTTTTAAGCCTTGCTGGTCTTGGAAACTCTTTATCTCTCCATCCATTTTGAATGTCAGTCTTGTTGGATAAAGTATTCTTGGCTGCATGTTCTTCTCATTTAGTGCCCTGAATATATCTTGCCAGACCTTTCTGGCTTGCCAGGTTGCTGTGGACAGGTCTGACGTTATTCTGACGGGCTTTCCTTTGTACGTAAGGAGCTTCTTTGTCCTAGCTGCCTTCAAGAGAGTTTCTCTAGATTTATAATTCCTCATTCTTACTATCAGGTGTCTCGAGGACTTTCGAGAATCTAACATCTTGGGGGGAGACCTTTCTCACCTCTAGTACATGAATGCTGGTTCCATTTGCGAGATTGGGAAAATTTACATGGAGAACTTGTTCCACTATATCTTCTAGACTTCTTTCTTTCTCCTCCCCTTCAGGGATTCCAATAAAACTGGCGTTGGAATGTTTCATGGCATCATTTATTTCTCTGATTCTGTTTTTGTGGCTTCCAAGTTGTTTGTTCCAGGCTTCCTCCTGATCCTTTCTCTCTATCTGTTTGTCCTCCAGATCACTAATTCTATCTTCTGTATCAGTTACCCTAGCTTTTAGAGAATTTAGATTAGATTGGAACTCATTGAGAGCCTTGTGAACATCATCCCAGCTGGCTTTCAGTTCTGTCCTAACATTGTGAACATCATCCCTGGTGGCTTTCAGTTCTTCCCTAATCAATTCCGTTTGGTCGTCCACGGTTTTCTCCAACCTAGCTATTGCCTGGATAATTGTTAGCCTGAATTCTCTTTCTGACATAATGTCTATGTTGGTAGACATTAGCTCTGTTGCAGAAGGCCCATCCTCTGATTTTTTCTTCTGTTGGGCATTCCTCTTCCTAGTCATTTTGGTGAGAGATGGTTGAACGGATGTAGCTGGATGTATCGACCGTGGTGCAATCAAGGTCCACCCTGGAACACTTCTGCCCACTGGTGTCTTCTGCCCCCGTAGAGATCTAGACTTATATAATTCTGATCTCAGCTTGATTTCATGGGTGATCAGAGTTTCTTGGTTCGTAATCAGTTCGCTTTAGAGTACAGGTTGAAACGTCGCCTCCTCCCAGTTCCCCACCATCTTGTCCCCTTCTCTTTATTCCTTATATCTTATCCTCATTTTAACTAGATGTCTATTATACCAACTCATTTTTTCATAGGTCCTTTTTAACATATTTTTCCTCACCTACATTTTTTATAGATACATGCTTTATTTTAACCCATTTTTCATTCTATTCAGTTTTATCTTTTTAGGTATACAAGTTTTACTTTCCTAGTAATTTTGGGACATAGTGTCCTCTAACACACAGACCAAAATACACCCAAGAACAACTGAAACATCCTGCTTTGTCCACATTGAGTGATTATAGCCTTCCTTTTCCTTCCCCTTTTAAAATTTTGTTTACTTTCTATTATGTATGTATATATATAATATGTATTATTTTATTATTAAAATGTTTATTTTTATTTTAAACATTTTAAAATAAAAATGATCAATATTTATTATTAAAAATTAAAAATAGTATACATACATGTATTATTTTTTTAAAAAATTATTATTTTTTAATTTTATTCTTATGTTTCAATTGGCTTTGTTTTTTTAGTGGTGGCATCTGACCATGCCTGGTTTTGCTAGGGTGCATCAAACTTGGGTGTAGCTGATATTTTGGACTCTGTCCATTCGTTCAAACATCCATTGACAGAATGACTTAAAGGAGGAACTTCCAACAAAGAAAAGAACTGGAGACAAAGTCTTCTGCCACAGAACTAATGGATAGGGATATAAGCAAGATGTCAGAGATAGATTTCCGGATAGCAATCACGAAGTCAATAGCTAGGCTTGAAAAAAGCTCTAGTGACAATATATAATCTCTAAGGGCAGAAATGGGATCTAGTCAGACTGAACTTAAAAATGCTATGAATGAGATACAGTCTAAACTGGATAATCTAAAATCGAGGGTAAATGAGGTAGAAGAATGAATTAGTGATCTAGAAGATAAGATGATAGAAAAGAAGTAAGCTGAAGGAGACAGGGATAGACAGCTACTGACACATGAAAATAGACTTAGAGAAATCAAAGATGCAATGAAATGCTCCAATGTCAGAATTACTGGGATCTCCAAGGTGGTAGAGAGAGAGAGAGAACAGAAGACATATTTGAAAAAAAAAAATCATACCTGAGAACTTCCCTAATCTGCAGAAGGAAATAAGCATTCAAGTCAAGAAGCAGAGAGGACCCCTTCCAAAATCAATAAAAATAGATCAACATCCCAACATGTAATAGTGAAGCTTGCAAATCTTAGAGCCAACGAAACCATCCTGAGAACAGGTAGGAAGATGAGTTTTCTTACCTACAGAGGGAGAAACATCACAATAACGTCAGACTTGTCCACAGGGACCTGGCAAGCCATAAAGGGCTGGCAGGACATATTTAGGGTAATGAATGAAAAGAACATGCAGCCAAGAATACTTTACCCAGCAAGACTGTCATTCGGAATGGAAGGAGAGATAAAGAGCTCTCAGGACAGGCAGAAACTGAAAGAAAATGTGACCACCAAGCCAGCTCTGCAAGAAATATTAAGAGGAATTCTGTAAATGAAGAGAAACCCCAAGATTCACGTAGACAAGAAAGAAACAGAAAACCTACAGAAATGGAGACCTTACAGGCAATATAATGGCAATAAACTGATACCTTTCAATAGTTACTTTGAATGTAAATAGGCTGGATGCTCCCATGAAAAGAAACAAGGTTTCAGATTGGATAAAGAAGCAGGACCCATCCATATGCTGTCTACAAGAGACACATTTTGAACCTAAAGTCACCTCCATATTGAAAGTAAGGGGATGGAGAATGATTTACCATGCTAGTGAACCTCAAAAGAAAGCTGGGGTAGTAATTGTCATATCAGATAAATTAGATTTTAAGACAAAGACTGTAGTAAGAGATATAGAGAGAGACTATATCATAATTAAAGGGTCTATCTATGAAGAAGATCTAACAATTGTAAATATCTATGCTCCCCAACATGGGAGCAACAAATTATTAATTAATTAATTAATTAATTAAACCAATTAATAAACAAAATAAAGAAACATATAGATGATAGTAAATTAAAAGTAGGAGACCCCAAAACTCCACTCACAGCAATGGACAGATCATCTAAGCAGAGGATCAACAAAGAAACAAGGGCCTTGAATGAAACATTGGACCAGATGGACTTCATAGCTGTATAGAGAACATTCCATACTAAAAAAATAGAATACTCATTCTTCTCGAGTGCACATGGAACTTTCTCCAGAATAGACCACATGCTGAGTCACAAATCAGGTCTCAAGTAATACCAAAAGATTGAAATTATCCCCTGCATATTTTCAGACCACAGTGCTTTGAAACTGGAACTCAACCACAAAAAGAAATTTGGAGCTCAAACACTTGGAAGTTAAAGAGCATCTTGCTAAAGAATGAATGGGTCAACCAGGAAATTAAAGAACTTAAACAATTCGTGGAAACTAGTGAGAATGAAAACACATCAGTCCAAAACTTATGGGATAGTGCAAAGGTAGTCTTAAGAGGGAAATATATAACCATCTACGGCTCTATCAAAAAAATTAGAAAAAAAAAATAACCTGAATGTACAAGATAACATTACACTTAAAGGACCTGGAGAAAAAAAGAGGAGATAAAACTAAACCAAGCAGGAGAAGAGAAATAATAAAAATTAGAGCAGAGATCAGTGAAATAGAAACCAGAAAAAGAGTAGAACCTAACAACAAAACTAGAAACTAGTTCTTTGAAAGAATTAATAAGATCAACGAACCACTGACCAGACTTATCCAAAAGAAAAAGGAAAGGACCTGAATAAATAAAATCATGAATGAAAGGGAAGAGATCACAGCTCACACCAAGGAAATAGAAACGATCGTTAGAAATTATTACCAGCAACTATAGGCCAAAAAATTAAGCAATCTATAAGAAATTGATGAATTCCTGGGAACTTATAAACTACCAAGACTAAAACAGGAAGAAATAGACAATCTGAACAGACACATAACCAGCAAGGAAATTGAAGCAGTAATCAAAAATCTACAAAAAAAAAAAAAAATAGTCCAGGGCCAGATGACTTCCCAGGGGAATTCTACCAAACATTTAAGGAAGAAATAATACCCATTCTCCTGAAGTTGTTTCAAAAAATAGAAACGGAAGGAAAACTTCCAAACTCCTTCTATGAAACCAACATTATCCTGATCCCAAACCCAAGACCCCATCAAAAAGGAAAATTAGAAACCAACATCCTTGATGAATATGGAAGCCAAAATACTCAACAAGATCCTAGTCAATATGATCCAACAGTACATTAAAAGGACTATTCACCAGGACCAGATAGAATTTATTCCTGGGATCCAACAGTGGTTCAACATTTGCAAATCAATCAATGTGATGAAGCACATTAATAAAAGAAAAGACAAGAACCATATGATCCTCTTAATCAATGCAGAGAAAACATTTGACAAAATACAGCATCCTTTCCTGATTAAAACACTCTGAAGTACAGAGATAGTGGGAACATACTTCAGTATCATAAAAGCCATCTATGAAAAGTCCACAGTGAATAACAATCTCAATGAGGATAAACTGAGAGCTTTTCACTTAAGGTGAGGAACACAAGGATGCCTACTCTCAACATTATTGTTCAACATAGTACTAGAAGTCCTAGCCTCAGCAATCAGAAAATAACAACAACAAAAAAACAAATAAATAAAAGGCATTCAAATTGGCAAAGAAGCAGTCAAACTCTCTTTGCAGAGGACATGATATTTTTTGTGGAAAACCCAAAAGACTCCACCCCTAAATTATTAGAATTCATGCAACAATTCAGCAACATGGCTGAATACAACATCAATGCACAGAAATCAGTTGTATTTCCTAATTTATCTGTCCACAGTTTCCTCCACTGTATAATGCATAACAATGTTGTGTACATTCAAAGAGTCAAGATAATGTAGGCAGTGCATGTATATACTACATAGTAATACTGCAAGAAGTGTTATTATTCTTATTTGTTTTGTATATTTCCTCTAAGTCATGAAAGAAGGTGAACTATAAATACAATTCAAACCCCAACTCAAGTTCCTTGTACCCCTGACCTCTCCAGTCCTTGTTGACTTCAACTTTCTTGGGTTTGCTGATGTATCTAGCAACTTATATTCTAATAGCATCAGTGTTTACTAACAATTAAATTTACTGATCATTTACTATGTGCCACCCACTTTAGATATATTATGTCATATAATCCTCATGACAATGCTACACGGAAGGGATTTACTGCCATTATGCCCATTTGACCATTAAGAAATTATCAAACTCTTACTTATGTATTATTATCTCCAAATAGTATAGTATTTGCTATTATGTCTAGGGTGTAGATTATGAACACTAGTACCTTGACAAACCCTTTATCTGCACTAAAATACAGACTACACCAGTAGTGGACCGAGAGTCTTACTCTGTCAATCCCACTGCAAATATCCATGGCTTGATCACTGGGCTTTTCAGGATTTTCCCAGTTTTCCTCATAGTCATATAGTTAGTTTCTATTCTCCAGGGACTCTGGCCCTTAAAATTGTTTTAAAGTAGGAAACTCCATTCATTTTATTTAAAAGTGTTCAACCCTTCCTAAAATAATAGCTTTGTAAATGGCTTTTAGGTAGCTATTCCACTTAGACAAGATTCTCTTTTCTTCAAATGCAGGACAATGAATGTTTCCTGCCCCTGTCTGGCAATGCTACTGGTTTCAGATATCAAAAGGCTTAGGAACAGAATAGTCTCACCACTATTGTGCTCCTTTGGCTATGTCTGTGCTTTATGTTTCTTTCTGAGGACTGAGCCAAGCATACATGGTTGTGGATCACTACTTCTTCAGAAAGGTTAGCAACAAGAACTATGGTGAATTGCCTGCTTATGTATGTTCCAACTCATTTGCCCCAGAAATGGAGGATGTTACCTGCAAGAAATATTAAAAAATCATTTCAATCTTTATTTTGACCTCATTTGGTAGGATAAAAAATGGTAAAGTAACTTGTCTAGGGATAAAGAGACTAACTGTTAATTAGATCTTGAAATGTGGCTAAAAATAAGCTTCTCACTCAAATAATCTTTCTGCTTCACCTGTCTGCCTCCCTAATGAGAGAAGAAAGTTCTGTGTAAACCTCCCCAAAACCAAGGGCACCAATGGTAAGGGAAAGCACAGAGCAGATGAGTTGTGGTTCAGTGAGAAGCAGAGATTGACACTGAGGAATTTTTAACTACTAACAGCCTTTTGTATTATCCTCTGCTTATAACAGCCATTCTTTGGAGTATAAGCAGGACTTGTGTCCCTTCCCCTAATTATCTCATTTTATGTACCTTCAAGTGCAAAACAATAGTTACCTAGGCCTTAGAACACAGCTTTCCCTCTAAATATAATGGATATTAATTAACTAATTAATGTGATATTTTTCATGCCTTCAATGTATTAATCATTGTTTTAGATACTGATAAGATGGTATATAGGCAACATGGTCTCTGCACTCATGAAAACTGTAATCTTATACTATACCCACCTTATCTTTTACACCCAAAGAAATAATATTCATTTATTAATAAGTGTATGGCCCATGGATATTTTAAATTACATTTTTTTAAATTTTCTCAAGATAAATTAAAACGTTTTAAATAACATATAATATTCCCCCAAAATGTGTGTTCTTTTTCTAGAATCACCATGCACTAGGTTGACCATACATTCTGATTTGCCTGGAATAGAACTGGATTTAATTTGTTATTCAATGTAATTAATAATGATACTCCCTTTCACTCTTTCAAAAGTCTTAGTTTGGATAACAGCATATGATCACTCTGCCATCTACCCACTCACACAATCTAGGTGATACCTTTAACATCTACACACATATCCCATAAATTCTATCATCCTGATTTTTAAATTTAGCTACTTCTTTCTGCACCACCTCTATTCTAATTTAGGCAACCATCATCATCTCTTTATTATTTATTCTTACCAGCCTCTATTGGTTCCCTCTACTTCCAATTTTGCCTATTTGAATAAACATATTTTTCATTAAAGTGTTCTTTCTGAATTCCAAATTTGATCTCTCTATTCTGTTGCCTAATTCTTCCAAAGATTCACCTGTATCTAAAAATAAAAAGAAAACAAAACTCCCTTACTATAGTATATTAAGTCCTTCAGTCCTATCTTTCCAACCTCATTTCTATAACTCTACACTTCACCACAATGCTCCAACCACGCTGAAGTACTCACATTTCCATGAATGTGTGATGTGTTCTGATATTTTGATGAACTTGAGTAAATAATTTATGCTCTTGCAATATTCTCTTCCCACTTTTCATGTGACTAATTTTCTTTTGGCTCCTAATTTGGACTTATCTTCTAGAAAACCTTCCCAGATTTCTCCCCAAGTCTGACTTAGGTACCTCTCTGTGCCTTTATAAGATACTGTGTTTCCCTTATCAACTGGATCATGCACTGGATATTATACTTGGAGACATACATTGATTTTTTCTTGATTAAGTGTACATCAAGAGAAATAGAAAAGTGTCTTGCAAGCATTAGATATTCAAAACACATTTGTTTAGTAAAAATTAAGGAAATTATAGAATTCTAGGTGCAAGATAAAATTAATATTGTTAGAAATTAGCAGTCAGCATCCCCTTCCACCTTCCACTCAAAAAACAACAGGCGAGCCTACTTAAAAGATTGTCTTGACCATAAGATACCTGGTAATAAACCTAAACAAAGAGGCAAAGGATCTGTACTCGAGGAACTACAGAACACTCATGAAAGAAATTGAAGAAGACACAAAAAGATGGAAGACCATTCCATGTTCTTGGATCTGAAGAATAAACATTGTTAAAATGTCTATACTGCCTAGAGCAATCTATACTTTTAATGCCATTCTGATCAAAATTCCACCGGTATTTTTCAAAGGGCTGGAGCAAATAATCCTAAAATTTGTATGGAATCAGAAGAGACCCCGAATTGCTAAGGAAATGTTGAAAAACAAAAATAAAACTGGTGGCATCACTTTACCTGATTTCAAGCTTTACTACAAAGCTGTGAGCACCAAGACAGCATGGTACTGGCATAAAAACAGACACATAGACCTGTGTAACAGAGTAGAGAGCCCAGATATGGACCCTCAACTCTATGGTCAAATAATCTTCGACAAAGCAGGAAATAATACACAGTGGAAAAAAGACAGTCTCTTCAATAAATGGTGCTGGGAA
>PISX010036349.1:0-12040 GCA_004024625.1 Mellivora capensis | reverse complement strand
AAAGATTTTATTTATTTATTTGAGAGAGAGGCAGTGAGAGAGCATGAGCGAGGAGAAGGTCAGAGGGAGAAGCAGACTCCCCGTGGAGCTGGGAGCCTGATGCGGGACTCGATCCCGGGTCTCCGGGATCATGACCTGAGCTGAAGGCAGTCGTCCAACCAACTGAGCCACCCAGGCGTCCCTCTTTTTTTTTTTTTTTTTTTTTTTTTTTTTTTTTTAAGATTTTATTTATTTGAGGGAGAGGGAGAAGCAGACTCCCTGCTGAGCAGGAAGCCTGACATGGGACTCGATCCCAGGACCCCAGGATCACAACCTGAGCCCAAGGCAGATGCTTAACAGACTTTAGCCACCCAGGTTCCCCACTCCTGCTCTTTAACCAGCTAGATAACTTGGTGTGAATTGTCCTTACCCTCCTATCAGAGGTTTAGGAATTCTAGCCTTTGGTCTTCCTGGCCATTCCCAGTCCCATGTGCTACCCTGGGTCTTTTCTTAGTGGCAGGGACATCATTCACCACCCCCATTCTCATCTCTTGAGTCATTGATTGCTTCAGTAAACTTGAGTGTCTGCACACAGGATTAGCTAGGTACAAAGTAGACTGTGCCCTGCCCTCACATTTAGGACATGCTGAATAACTACAGGGTTTGCCTTGGAAACCAGAGAATCGTGGCCCATCTGCTGAGATGGAGTGATGGTATTATTGTTGGAAGGACTTTCTCCCTGCACGAAGTAAATTTGAAAACCTGGAAAACAAAACATTTTCCAAATTGTTTCTACAATAATACATTTGATTCTGGCATGGTATTTATTTTAATAGTGTGGGTCTGCTGTCACACTGTCCTGGTTTAAATCCAGGCCACTGTAGTCCTGAACTTTGGGCAGGTTAAATGGTAACTTTAGGGTGCCTGGGTGGCTCAGTGGGTTAAGTGTCTGACTCTTGTTTCGGCTTAGGTCATGATCTTGGCTGTGAGGTTGATTTCCACGTTGGGCTTGCGCTCAGCACGGAGTCTGCTTGGGATTCTCTGTCCTCCCTCTGCCCCCATGCTTGTGTGTGTGTGTGTGCGCGCGCGCGCGCGCACGAGTGCACGCGGGCGTGTGCTCTCTTTCTCAGATCTTTAAAAAAGTAAAATGGTAACCTTAATAATACCTTTCCCCTTATTGGGTGATGGAACTATTACATGAACTGTGTTGGAAAGCAATATTTTGCACATAGTACAAGGAATGTCTGGGCTTCAGCTGTGGTTGGTCTTATTAATCTGATGGCCTCTATCCCCTGCAGTATCCAGAACACTTTGTAGTCTGTGAAGGGTACCTTTCCTGCAACCCTTGTTTCAGACATGGCATTTCCACGTCCCCGCACTGATCTGGGAATGTCCTCTTCTTCCCACCTCCATTTTCTGGTGAATCCAGCCCCTTGGTAGATTTCCCTAAGGCCAGCCTTCCAACTTCCTGTGCCCTCTGACCACTAACTCTTACTAGAACCAAAAGAAGCAAATGCATTTGGAACCGATTGCTGGACTGGCCTGGGCGTGGAGCATGAGAATGCGCCAGGGGAGCTCCCAGGCTGTCTTGCTGGGGCTGCAGGAGGGGGGTTTTGGAGAGTAGAGAGGGTGTGCAGGCCAAGGAGTTGGGGTGCCTCTGGGACAGTCATAGGCTAGGTCTTAACAACCATGTTTGAAAGCCTAAAAATTAACCAAGTGGGAGGCAAGAGGCTTATGGCAAAGCCAGGGTTGTGCATTAAATTATTTCCTATTGTTCAACAGATGGATCTCCTTCTCTACCAGTGACTTTTTTTTTTCTTCAAGATTTTACTTATTTGAGAGAGAGAGAGACAGAGTGAGAGAGCATGAGAGGGGAGGTCAGAGGGAGAAGCAGGCTCCCCGTGGAGCTGGGAGCCCGATGTGGGACTCGATCCCAGGACTCCGGGATCATGACCTGGGCCGAAGGCAGTCGCTTAACCAACTGAGCCACCCAGGCGCCCTCTACCAGTGACATTTTTATCAAAAAGATCTCAATTCTAAGACACACCATGAGGTAGATAAGAAGGATAGCTTTTGCCAAAATAGCTACATCATGCATGTATACCCAAATAAGATACTTCTTGGAATCAGAAACATCCGCAGATATTAGAATCCAGAAAGTTTGGTGGTCTGTGAGTCCTAAGAGGCTGTCGGGGTGCCTCCCCCTCCATTCAAAGCAGGAGGGGGCGGTCTTGGTCCCTTCCAGCCCGAGCTTCTACCTGGAATGCCAGTCTCTGTGGAAGGCTTGCCATTTGAGGTGCTGCTTTGGAACATGTGCACGGTTTGAGTGGAAGCACCTGCTGCCTTGTGTGGGCGTCAGGAGATGTCATGCTGCCTGCCAGCCACACGTGCCCCTATAGAGTGACACCGTGAAGAGGTCATCCCTGTGAAGCAGCCAGGGTCACAGTGGAAAACAAGGTGGCAGGGGAGCAGATGTGGACACATGCAGACCACCAGGTAATAGAGAAGGAAGCTCAGCTTGCTGGGTGGTCCCTCTAGAGGGGCTTCTCTGGGGAAAAAAAGGGCAGGGGAGGGTCAGGAAGGCTTCTGAAAAACCTTCCGGCCTCTATCTGTGTGTTTCCTTACCCCTAGCTCCTGTACCCCAGTTACAATACTGAGCTGTCTGCCAGCCCTCCCTCCCTCCACCAAGCTGGGAGCTGAGGACTGGGTGTCTTGTGTTAGTTGCTAGAGCAGTTCTGATGGCCTTGAGGCCATAGCGGGGTGGGGCAGAGGGGTGGAGCTGTGCCCCAGGCAGTGCTGGAGGAGTGAGTCAGCGACATCAGCCCATAGCCATGGAGCCTTTAGACTGTGCAGCACCATTCCATTCTGGGTGCTCTGCCAGCCCCCATAGTCCTCACACACCTGCTGCGATAGGTGCTGCTGTTTTGTCGTCTTAGAAATGGGGCACAGTTTGGTGCTTAGCTCAAGGGCACAAGTAAGGGTTTGGAGGCGCCTGACCAGTCCCAGCTGTCACTCTCTGTGGTCAGCTGTGTGTGTTAGAAAGCTGTGCTGGTGGTAGGGTTGAGGGGGCACTGGGAGGCGGGAGGCGGGAGATCTGATAGGAGGAGGTAACAGCTGTGGGGGTGATAGGGTGGATGGATTCAAGAGGGGTCCTGTCTTTCCTACCGTCTTCACACCTCTCAAGTAGGCCTACTTCTGTCCAGGTGAAGCACCTGCTGCCTTGTGTGGGCGTCAGGGGATGTCATGCTGCCTGCCAGCCACACGTGCCCCTATAGAGTGACCTAGGGCCATTGTCCTAGTCCACTGGTTCCTGTGGTGGAGCCTTGGGAGCAATACCACCAGCACTGACTGCCTCAGAACTTGTGAGAAAGGCAAAATTTTGAGTCCCATCCCAGACCTGCTGAGGCTGGTGCAGAAGTTTGAGAACCCCAGTCCTTGTCCAGAGCACTATTGCCCAGGGTGGGTGACGGCAGAGCCTCCTCCTTGTTCTGATTCTCCCTGAGTCCCTCAACCTTGCCCAGTGCTCAGGGCTTCCCCCTCCAGAAGTCAGTTTTGCCCCTTCTACCCTGATGACACCCTGACTCCTGGCTTCTGACTCCCATGTTTTTGCTTCTCATGTGCTCCCTTTTCCACTGCATCTCTGACACTGAACTTGACGTAGGTAGCTGCCCCTTCCCAGTGGAAGGCCCTTGAAATCCAAGGGCCTTTCAGTTCTCTAGCAGCCTCTTCACTTGCTGCTTTGTCTGCCCTTCCTGGAACCTCCTACTTAGCCTCCCAGTCCACAGTTTCTTGGTTCTACCTGACTCGCCTGTTGCCAGTGACAGAAGCCTCAGCTAGGCATGCAGGGTGAATCAGGGCAGGTGACTCTCGTCTCTTTTAAATTATCAGCTTCTCCAGAGGGCAGCGGTGAAATTGTGGAAAGAGCCAGAGGACCTGGGCTCTGCTCTGGCCTCGGAAACTCCATGCCCACCTGGTTGCAAGGAGTCCACGAGGTTACGTGTGGCAGTTCAGATTCTTTTGCCTTTTCTCAGCAGCGGGCACAGGACTCTGGAAGGGTGTTGAACAGCCAGAAAGAAGAGCAGGTGGTGGCATAACGGGTCTGAGCTCGGGCTTCGGGACCGGTGGCCCAGTGCTCTATAAGAGGGCTTGCTTCCCAAGAAAACCGCAAGCAAGCACGTGAGTTGCATGGAGTATTCAGCAAAGTACTCGTAAAGGGTCAGACTGAACTTTGTTGTTGATGATGTAGATGGGAGCATTTATCACTTGAATTTCCTTGTTTTTCAGGATTTCAAGATCCTGGAAATCTACTTGGCTGCAAATGGCTATGCTCGCCAGAGGATGACTAATCGACGGGTGTGAGAAGTTGAGAGCAGGCAACTTTCAGCTTCCTTGCGAACTTCTGTATATGTTCCTTCCTTATCTGTAGGGTGGAGTCAAAGAGCACAATGAGTACTGTGAGTTTTATCAGCTTGTGAATTTTCTTCTTAAAGATTTTATTGTTTTACTTATTTGTGAGAATGTGCCTAGGAGTGGGGGTGGGGAAGCAGAGGAGCAAACTCCACGCTGCAGTGGGGAGCCCGACATGGGGCTTGATCCCAGGACCCTGAGATCACAACCTGAGCTGAAATCAGACGTTTAACCAACTGCACCACCAAGGCGCCCTCTTGTGAATTTTATTTTCTAGGCTAAGCAGCTGCCTTGTTCCTTATGGCACGTTAATGAGAGTATCATAAAGGTGCTCTAAGTAACCCTTGTTCTCGAAGGAAAGTGTGCAGGACTGAGGGCAGCTACAGGCGTAGTTATCTGGAGGAGTCTGCTGTTTTGGGTAGTGTCTTAAAGACAAAGTAATAGCTGCGGATTCAGAAATTTTCTATCCCCAGAGCAGCTGTCAGTGTCCTGGAAATGCCAGGGCCATGGTTTATTGAATCCTTTACAACCTAGTGTCTATTTTCCCTTCTCTTCCCTTTCCCCTGTGTAGTTTTTGGCCCAGTATGAGCATAGTGGTAATTAATGATCCTTCGTGAGAGTTTTCTCACACCCAGTGACCAAAGTCGGTACATATGTTGTGACCTTTCATCAGACTGCAGAGGCCGTGCCTTGTAATAGGTGTTCCCTGGAGCCCCTTGAGCTCCAGAGAAGATTGCTTGAAGGTCTCCCTCTGTAGCTTATTCCCTGTTGACCGAGTTGCTCAGATGATCTAAACTCAAAACAGCTGTTTTCTGAGATACTGATTCATATCAGGTGGCCCAGCTGTGAAATGGCAGCCTTGTATTCTCTCCCCAGGCTCCAGAGGTGCCCCGCGTGTGCAGGCAGGGTGAGACTGAACTGCCATAGAAACCCTGTAGTTTCCACTCACTTCCCCCCAGTGTTCCTCATCCTGACCAGTCCCAGTCCCTCTCCCTCGTGTGCTCGGAGCCTGCTGTTGATACTTCTATACAAAAGCACCTTTGCTTCCCTGGACCTGCCCTTTTAAAAGGCAGGTGACTTCCTACCTTGGCTCCTTGTCTGCAGATTGCCCCTGCAACTCACTTGTAAGGAAACAGACGTACTGAGTCTGGGCGCCTTTTCTCTGAAGCCCATGCCTTGCCCAGGTAGGATCTGGTGAGACAGAACAATGTAACCTCTTACTTGACTGTGAAGAAATTGGTTAAACTTCCTCAGAGTGGCATAAATCACTTACATGGTCAGTTTGAACTGAAAGCTGTGACCCTCTCCTGCTAGTGCAGAGGGGGATGGCCATACTGAGAGTAACAGGGCAGCGGGGAAAACGTCTGCCAGTGTTCTAGGGTTTCTGGAGGCTGGCCCTGAGCTAGCAGTCCCCTGCACCCTTGCCCTCTGGGAAATGTGGATGGAGAGGGAGGTGGGGTTGTGGGGGGTAGGGGGCTGGGGGGAGGGTACTGAATCCTGAGATGGTCGTCCTGGGAAGGTGAGGGGATAGCCTTATAATGGAGGTCAGATTTGCATAGGTTTTTGAAAGCTGTGTAAGAATTGGCCAAGTGAGGAGAGGGAGGACTGGGTAGTCCAGTCATGGAAGGGACGAGAGAGCTGCTGGGGAAGAGGATTGCTGTGAGGTGTAGGGTAGGGGTCGTAGCCTTGAGAGCACACGTTGCTATAGTGCCTGTGGCAGGGTATTCCGAGTCCAGCACCTAGACTTTGGTCAGGGTGCATGGCTGCTGCTTGCCTCCCTGGGTGGGGACCAGAAACTATGCAGGTGGCTGTGTCAGGGCATGAAGGGTCCTGTTTAGCAGTATCTCCTAAGAAATATGTGGTCCTTTGCAGAGGAAGGAAAATAGAAGGATGACTTCAGAGAGATGGGGGGAAAACTTAAGTAGCCTTGGTCTTCTCGTGGCAGCTTGGGCCGCCGGTAAACACTGGACTGTAGACTCTACTGAGGCTGGAGTGGCAGCTCCCTGGACAGACAGAGCAGCTCCTGGCAGGAGAACTTAGAACTACTGTGGCCGCTTGTCCATGGGCCCTCGTAGGGTGGTTCCCTGCTCCTTAGATCCATGGAAAGTTGCTAAACCCAAATCTTAATTTCCAACACTCCCCAAGCTTCCATTTGCTGCTGAGGCACGGCTGGAATATAGCAAGAGTCAGGCATCTCTCTCTTGACTGGGCAGCATGTGTTGTGCTGAGTGGTGGGTGCCCTTAGGTCTTGTGCACATCTCGCCAGCAGTGTCCGTCCTTCCAGAGTTTCCGGGGACATAGTGCTTAGTATGGTGTGCAAGGAGGTCAGGTCGGGTCGTGCTGGCCTCCTGTGTCTGTGCTCAATACACTGCACTTATGCGGAGAAGTCGCCACCCCAGCTCACCCAGTTCTGAGCATCGGTGCATCCAGTGGCAGTGAGAACCAGAAACACAGGGAGCCGGGATTGGCTGGGGCCATGCAGGGTGGGAACAACAAGCTGACAGGGTCAGGTGGGTGGTTGGTTTTCCTTTGAGGAAGGCCCTACGGGGCGTGTTCTCCCCCTGGGTTTCAGGGCCAGCCTGGCCAGAAGTGCCGGAGCATGCTGGGAAGCCAGGGCCCAAGAGTGTGGGGGGCAGCTGGCATGGAGAGTTTGGACTGCACATCCGCTGGCTGAGGGCTTGAGCCTTCCAGAAGGCAGGGCTCCTGGGTGGCCACTGGGAACTTTGGTTCTTTGAGCTCAGGGCCATGGTTGTGAGGGTGTGAGCTTCACTGATGAGTACCCTAAATGTTGATGGATTCCAAAAGACAAGACCTACTTTCTACAGTGGATGGAAACGTGGGAAACTGAGGGCCTTGGGGTTGGAACAACAAAAAGGCCTCAGTGAGGCCAAATACACATCCAAGGAGGACAGGTCTGCGACTTCTGGTGAAAAGAAGGGTTTCTGGCCAAGTCCTGACCTGGGTCAGAGGCTTCTGTGGAGTTGTGTAGTATAGTATGTGTGTCAGGTACTTTTGACAGACCAATAGTTTGATACAACAGAAGCTTTACTTTATAGGGTTTATATTCAATGTATGTTTAGGATTATTTCTCTTTAAATATTCAGTGTTCTAGAATGTCAAGTTTTGTTTTTGTTGTTACTGTTTTTAAAGAGGGGAGGGGGCAGAGGGAGAGAGAATTTCAGGCAGGTTCCTCACTCAGCACAGAGCCCAATGCAAGGCTCGATCTCACGACCCTGAAATCATGACCTCTGCCACAATCAGGAATCAGACACTTAACTGATTATATCAACCAGGTGCTTCTGGAATGTCAAGTTTTGAAAGGACCCATTACCTCAGGTTGTCTCACTGGTCTCCTACTCTTTCTACCCTTTTTTTTTTTTTTTTTTTTTTTAAGTTTTTTATTTATTTGAGAGAAGCTTGGGAGAGGGGCATAGGGAGAGGGAGAAGCAGGCTCCCTCCCCGCTTAGCAGGGAGCCCAACACAGGGCTCAATCCCAGGACCCAGGATTATGACCTGAGCTGAAGGCAGACATTTAATTGACAGCCTCCCAGGTGCCCCATGGTCCTTACTCTTGTTGTTGAATTGAGCCATTCCCATGTTGACCTTTTATTCTTCTTCTTGAAGTTGTATCAGTCGGGAGCTCATGTGACTATTTCTTTCCCCGGATACCCTCAGAGAAAGCGTCGTGGTGGCACAGTAAATTCTAGACAAGCCCAGAAGCGAACTCGGGAAGCAGCCTCCACCCCTGAGATGGCCTTGGAAGCGGAACCCATAGAACTTGTGGAAAGTGGTAAGATCGCCGGGAATGCCGTGACCATGGGATGCTGGAGTGGTGCAGCGTGCATGGGTGGGCCCAGCCATGGGGTCTTGTGCAAGCTGCACCATCAGAGCCTCCCGTTACCCTCCCAAATGGAATCGTCCTAATCCCCCTGCGTAGAGTTGTCATTAAGGTCAGTGTTTAGCTCAGTGCCTGTTAGTTAACACTTACTGCACACCAGTTAGCGTCTGTCCTTGTCTTTATAAGACCTACACAGTGTCAGACTCACCTGCCACTCAAAACTGAAAGCTGACTTTGAGCAAGACCTGCCCTCTTTGGTGGTGTAAGACCTCCATGGGTTTTGACAGCCGCTTAGGAGGGCTTACCATTTACCCTTCCTGGAATGTGCGGCTGGGGAGATGAGACTGCCCTCGGCCCACCTTTTTGATTTGAAACTGTACATCCAGTTCGCTTGGCCTCCTGAAGTCGTCAGCTTTCCTTTTCCCTTTTTTCATTGAGACACAGAATCTCCCCCAGAAGGCATCTCTGTGGAGAGAGCCACCTGTGCTGGAGGGAGTTGCTGTAGGCAGAAGCCAGATTGTGCACATGCGGCCTGTGGGATTATGGCTTCTGTTTGTGAGAGCCAGAAATTAAGTCCACAAGAAGGAGAGCGGCTCTATGACTTAGATTATATCAGTATACGGACAATTTTTTAAAAAGGACGAGGTCATTTTGTATAAATTACACTCAACATCTCTGATATATTGTGGGTTTTACTCCTGTGAATCTTTTTTAATAAAATCAAATTTCAGTTGCTAAATGTATTACGAGTTACTGTCCCCAAACAAGTACTACTTCTAAAAATCCTACTCTCATATGTCTTTAGTGCTATAATAGAAGCAAAAATGATCATAAATCTTTTTTTAGTTCATATAAATGGAAGTAGTCCTTTGCGGTTCATTCTTACCTGCCACGGAGAAGTACTTCTACCCAGTCTGTCCTGTGCTCACGAGGACACCACAGTAGATCCTAGGGCTCAGAGGCATGCAAAGGAACAGGTCAAGCCCAGTCTGGTGTGCTGGGAGTCCAAGGGATCAGTAAAAAAACCACCCTGTTGTCCTGCTTGAGAGCCACATGGAGATGACTATCTCACTGATAAGGGTGCAGAGCTGAGGAGGTTTAAGGCAGGTCCATGCCAAAGAGAAAGGCCCTGAGGTGAGCATGCCTGGTCCTTTCCCCAGATGTCCCCCAGTACTCTCAGGTAGGTCCCTGTCTCTCACCTGTGCAGGGGCAGGTGGGGGGCACTGAGGCCTAGTTGTGTGACAGTGTGAGGCCACAGGGATGAGGTCTGCGTGTGCACAGACATGACCCCCCCTCCTTGGTGTAATTGTAAACCACAGGTCCCCACTCGGAATTCTGAAACAGTGTTTGTTGGCTGTCACCCCTGAAAGGGGATTGGACCTGATGCTCTGCATTCTATACCTTGAGGGGGCTTTAGTTTGGTATAAGCCCGTGCTCCATTTTTAATCATTTAATGAAGCTTTGAGCGTTATGCCATTGCTTTCCTGCTAATGCTTGTTAAAACGCTTTATTTTAAAGCCGGAGACGAAATAGTGGATCTCACCTGTGAATCATTAGAGCCTGTGGTTGTTGACCTGACTCACAATGACTCTGTTGTGGTAAGTGTCAGAGCGGAACGGGTGATTCCTCCTGGCTGTGGGCCCTTAGCCAGCACCAGCTTCTGAAGGTGCTGTCACAGGTTATGGTTTGTGCAGAAGAAACTCAGACATTCAGTGACTAGATAGAGCCCAAGATAAAAAGTGTGTTTGGAAAATCCTTTGTTAGGGCTTTGTTTCCTATGGACACAGTACATCTATGTGACCCTGGCCTGCTGGCACTGAAGCCGTTTGGGGAGAGCCCCCAGAGTTGCCTGTTCTGCACCTTATACCAGCTGCAGTGGTATATGCAAGGTAACTTACCTCCGGCAAGTTTTTAGGCTCATTTGC
The DNA here is from genome assembly GCA_004024625.1 of Mellivora capensis. Taxonomy (NCBI): domain Eukaryota; kingdom Metazoa; phylum Chordata; class Mammalia; order Carnivora; family Mustelidae; genus Mellivora; species Mellivora capensis. The sequence goes on along the minus strand of PISX010036349.1, from coordinate 1,891 downwards.
TCTGAATGGGGGGGGATGTGCTCTGCATGCCAGTAGGGTATTGGGAGGGTCAGGAGTCACCTTGTATCTGAGTGCCAGGTACCCAGTGCTGCCCAGTAGATGTGAGTTGCACCCTCCCAGCTGGTGAGGACAAGAATGCTTGCTTAGCACTGCCAGTACTGCTGCCACGGGTCTCTAGAGGCATACAAGCAGCTTGCCTTGGAGGGTCCAGGCACCCTGCATCCCTCCTTGATTCCAGGGAGGATGGGGCTTGGGAAGCTGCTTGTGGCACCAGCTGTGGCCCCTCAACAGAGAGCATACTTACTTGTGTTGGCCCTCGGGGAAGGAGACCTGCCTCAGCGTGGGGACCCACGTTTGTGTGTGGGTCTGGGAGGCCGCTCAGCCCACAGACCTGCACCTTAAGGCTGCGTCTGCCTCTCCAGGATGCCTCTTGAACGCTGTTTGATCTGATGTGCAGTTGTAGAGTGGAGCAGATAGGAGGCAAGTGCTGCTGGGGATGGGGATTGGTAGTAGCTGAGTCTCCCCCTGGCCTTGGGACCCACTGATCCTGGGCTTGTTGTGATTGTGGTTACAATTGCAGAATAGGGTTGTGCTGAGAAGCTTCAAGACTTCTTTAAAAGAAAAGAAGGGCAAACTCTGGTCTTGGTTGAAAACCACCAGTCCTGTTGTGTGTCTGCGCACCTATCCCCTCACCCCCCAAAGGAAAGGCAGTTGAAACCTGTATTTTCTCTGACACTCAGTCCCTGACCTGCAGCCCCAGGGGTATAGCCAAGATTCTGCTTGTAAGACCTTCTAGCCCTCAAGGAGACAGTGACTGGCTTCTGTTGTGTGATGTACCAGCATCATGAAATCCCTTTCATGCCTTGGATTATTTATTATTATTATTTTTTTTTTTTTTAATGACTACCTTCCTTCCTGACCTTTCCTACCTTCCTTATGTTTCCCTGGGCATGGAAAGTCATCAGGAGATGTAGAATAGGACTGCTAGGGTCTGGGGAGCTGCCCTGGGAATGGATGGATGGCCAAGGCCAGAGATGGGGCAAGGGGGTGCTGGCCTGGGAGGTAGGAGTCCTGGTTTTCTGATCTTAGATACACTGGTCATTTTGGTCATGGTCTAAGGTTCCCAGCTATAAAAATATAATAAGGCTTGGGCTTTAAAGCACTCCTGATTCAATTCATTTTCTACTTCTTGTTGTTCATAAATTCAAATGCCAGTTTTTAAATTTACAGTAAGAAATACATGTGAGGCTGAAAGTTCTCACTCTAAGCATATCTACTTGGAAAACCTAATAGTATTAAGTCAGGACAAGGAGTGTCCATCAGGTGAATTTTGAGTCAAGCAGGCCTCGCCTGCAGCAGAGTGTAAATGGTGAATGTATCATGTATCAGTTTCCAAATTGGGGTGACCTTACCGGTTCAACTAGAATCTGTGGGAACAGGCCCTGCTGGGAGTATCTAGCTCTGTGTCTTGAAAGACCAGAATCTCTGCATCCCCTGATCCAGGCCTGACTTCAGAACTTGAGGGAGCCCTCTGATGAGAAACTTCTGAGACTCTTTTTTCCAACCCTCTAAAGACTCTAGAGCCCCCAGTGAACTAAGAGAACTAAACAGTGCTTTGAGATGCAATAAGGCTTTGTACATCTCTGCTTAGGTCTTTTCTTTCCAAATCAACTTTTATTTTGGGCATTGCATAGCCAAAAAAGGCCATCCCTGCTGGATCCCAGGACATGTGTATCTTTGAATTTTACTAGATTACTGCTAAACTTTTCTAAAGGGGTTGTGCTTGTTCATATTCTTAACAGTGTTTGCGGTGCTCACCACCACTTTACTTCTGGCCAATCTGATGGTTTTGAACACCTCTCGTGTTCACTGGTAGTTCTTTTCGTCTTTT
>PISX010036348.1:0-12045 GCA_004024625.1 Mellivora capensis | reverse complement strand
TGTCGGGCAACGCTGGGCTGAGCAGGCAAACCCGGGCGGGGGGTGGGGGTGGTGGTGGGGGGTGGGTAACAGCTCTGGGAGGGCCCAGGGCATGCAGGACAGAGGCTCTGGGGAAGCACGAATGGAATTCCAGCAAGGCAGGAAGGCGCAGCGGGCTGGAGCCAAGCCGAGAAGCACCGGGAGGACTGAGATGGGAGAAGGGATGGAGCCTCACTTTGCTCAGTTGGGCGACGCTGGCACCACCTCTGCGGCCCGCCAGAGCACACAGCCCGGTGGGGGCCCTGCCTCCACGCTGGGCAGAGCACCTCCTTCCCTAGTCTGGGGTCCAAGAGCAGATGTGCCAGACACTCCTCCCCTGTGGCAAATATTTTGGCATCCTGGGAAGAGAGTCCTATAACCCTCCATTCTTCCCTGCAGCCAAGACCCCATGCCTAATTTCTTGGTGTCTCCGGTGGAGGTGGAGGGTGGGAGGCTGCAGGGAAGGAAGGGGGTCCAGGCCTTTTCTTCCAGAAACCTTAAGTTCCTCCACCAGTCTGTAATCTTGGCAGTGCCTGGGAGGAAGATACAATCCCAAACTACCTCCCCAGACTGCTTAGGACCAAAGGGACACTTCCCAGGAGTTTCTTTTGCTTTCTGGAAGTTCCTGGGATATCCAACTTGAGCGATCATAGAAAATGGTCTGGAACCCCTGCATGCTCCTAGGTCTGTGTGAGTTATTGCTACTAGTAATCACAAGCCCCATCTCCCCCTTTCTGAGTTGGGGTGACTCTGAGGCCTAGGAGCATGGCAGGGGGAGACTAGAAGCACCAGAGTGAGGGAGTGCGGGGGGGCGGGAGGGGGGCGAGGCTCAGGGAAGTTCCTGGCACATGGCTTCCTTGGTCGAGCCTGGCCCAGGTGCAGAAGTGAGGGGTCTGGCAAGGCCCAAGAGGGGAAACTCAGCCCCCACCCCTTGTAGTGAGGCTCTGTTCTCTCTGGCCAGCCTTTTGACTTGCACAAGGGCATGGAAAAGGAAGCACGGGCCAGGAGTGGCACTGACATGGCAGCTGTCACTGGTGATGGGAAGAAACTGACATGCAGCAGCCCCTGCCCATGCATGTCATGCTGGTGACACAGAGCTCTCAGGCAGACAAAACAGAAGGCTTGCCAGAGAAGAAAAAGGTAGCGTGGCGAGTGTGGCCTGGTGGCTCCCCAGGCCATGGAGGGGCCACAAAAGTCCCACGGGCAATACAGCAGGCCGACACATGCTCATGACCCATAGCTTCCTTCCAGACGAGTGCACGGGATCAGCTCTGTCCTCTTTGGTCTGAGGCATGCACCGGCCTCAAGGTGCTATCAGTGGTCTGGAAGCCCTGAAGAAGGTCAGTGTTTTAACAATCCCCCAGGACCCCACCTTCCAGAGCACAGGCTGGCACGTCTCTCCTATGGTCAGATCAGCCAACGCCCCAGAGGAGGGTTTCCGCAAGAAGAGTGGGAGTGAGTGAGGCAGACTTCTCAGTGGGAGCCCCTGAAATGGCTGTCCGGGTGGAGTGTGCCGGCCCCAGCCAGGACCGAGAGCCTGTGGTTAGAAGGAAGGGTGATGGAGGAGGAGGGGTGCGGCAGTTAGTAACATTAGCTGAAGCCGAGACGGCCGTACCAATCTCACACAGGTCCCCTCGGTAGCTGGGAAGGCATAAGCATGTGAAAGAGTCGATGGTGTCCACGCAGGTGGCTCCATTCAGACAAGGACTTGAGAGGCATTCATCAATGTCTGCAAGAAACCAAGGGCCACCATTAGGACTCTGGCCGGCAGTTCCAGCTTGGCAAGCATCGCAGGTGCCCTATGGGTGGCCAGCCCTGCTGCTCTCCAAAGCCCTGGGAGGGGTGGCTGGACTTCCTAAGAGCTGTTGCTGCTGCTGCTGCTGCCGCCATGTTGGAGCACTGAGCCAAAGATCCGACCAGGGTTTTCTTGGATGTGTGTGATTCCTGACTGGCGAGCCCTGGAGCCAGGTTTCCCTGCGAGTGGAGAGATCTGGGGCTTCTGAAGGCGAACGCCCACTGGAAGACTGAGCACACAGCTCCTCCGAGATGCCTTCTCTTGTGACTATTTCGAGAGGCTTTGTGTCTGAGCTGGCTCGCAACATGGCGCTGGTGAGCAAGGACAGTGGAAGCCAAGCGTCTGGAGTTTGTTAGAGCTCTTTCTTTTCGGATCTTCCTCTGTAGTTATGAACTGAGGCAAGAGGGCAAGGCACAAATAAGCCAGAGGTGGTCTGGAGAGTACAGAACCATGAGAAAATGGCGGCAGGGGCCATCTGCCTGAGACTTGTTCCATCTTTGGGAGTCGCAGATGCCTCTGTCTTCAGTAAATCAGATTCTATTTTATAAAGGTGAAGCTGGCTGGCATCATTCTCCTGAGGGAAGGAAGAAAAATCAGCCCACCGTTTTCCCATGTTCCTTCCAGCTTAGGGCCATAGAACGTGGACATCTCCAGTGAGTCCCAGTTTTCAGACAGGTTCCTTTCTAGCCAGTGGGATTTGAAGCTAAGATTTGAAGCTGGTGAGCCACTTACTAAGTGGTCAGCCACCACCCTGGGGTATAGGCAGGTCTCCATCAACCTCTTCTTCCCAGGCAGACTCTTCCTCCCTTCTGTTCGTCTGGCCCAAGATATTCTTTCTGATCCAACTTCTTTGTGGGACTGGAATTGGTAAGCTGCTGGCCTCCATTTTTCATCCATCAGCCAAGGTGAGAAGTGAATCCCCTAATCCGGTCTTTCTGCCTCTTTCTGAGAAGCCAGGAGCCTGGGGGTCTCTTACTGTCTTCGTATTTCTACTATAAAGGCTCCTGCTGGTTTTCTCTGGGTACCTTCCCCTGGGAACATGATAGAAGGTATTGTGAAGCTCTTCTCCCCAGATCAGTAAGATTCTGCAATAAATGGGTGCCACTGGCCATTGGGGCATCATGATATAAGGCTAAGCCCAGTGTATGGAGCTGTGTTCCCACAACCTTCAGGACCCGACATGTCTATAGGTGGTGTCCACGAGATCAACGTCCTAAACACTTTCCAGGATTAGTTCCCACCTCTCAGGACAGCAGATTAGACCTTAAAGTCCATCCCCTCTTAAAAAGGCAAAAGCACGTTCCTGTGGATCCTTTTCGCTAGCTGGTGTGTAGCAGACGTCTTCTGGACCAGTTAGGTTTGGGTAGTGGGTGGCCTGAAAATCCCAGGTCCTCAGGCATCTTTCTGTTCCCACGGACTTCGTAGCTTCATCTCAGGGAGCGTGTGCCACGGATTAGACACCAACAGTTCCAAGGTCGGAACTGTTCCAAGCAAAACCAAAATGCATGGAGGAACTGACGGGAGTCCCAGCATGCACTTGGATTCCCAGCATGCACTTGGATTCCCAGCAGCAGCAGTAGCAGCAATAGGTCAGGCCGGTGGGCCGGGCGGAAGCTGGGGGCTACTCAACGGGAGCCCCTGTTCTCTTGTGTCCATTAGCGTCATTATGGGATGTGGGAAGCACTGGGCGAGGGGGGCTTAAGCAAACGGAGGCGCTAAAGCAGTTGTAGAGAGCAGGGGACAGGAGTGGCCTGTGGGCAGAAGAGCTGGATGGCAACCCCACCATGGGGTGGGGCAGGGGAGGCGGAGGCCCCAGAGAGGTCCGGCCGGCTGGCCTCCCTTGTCCCAGAAGCTTATTTCACATCATTCGCCCCCTGGTGGCCCAGAGACTGGGGCTGGAGCGGGGGAGCATGTTGTTATTGTCCTGGCTTTGGCATCCAATCTGAGAAGGTTGCAGGGGAGAGACGGTCCCCGAAACTCAGGGAACCTGTTCCCAGGTTCAGAAGCTGTTTTGTGCAGGGCCCAGGATTCATAGATGAGAAGGGAAGGAGGGCCAAAATGCTGAAGACCACAGAGCCTGTGGGTGCCAGCAGGGCAGTGGAAAGAGGCCTTCTGCTGCAGGAAGGGGGCCCGGCATTCTGTGTGGGGCTTTCTTGTGAGCTGCTCACATCTGCCAGGCCTCATCTCCTCTCCCTCTGGCCTTGCAGTGCCCATACCTCTTTCTGTGAAGGGCAAATGGGATGTTGCTCATCTTCTGGAACCACGAGAGAAGGTGAGCTGGGCTGAGCACAAAGAGGGTGGGGACCTAGACAGGCTGCCAGCAGAAGGGGGGACGGGAAGGGTTTTGGGCAATGGGCAGACTGCATGAAGGAAGAGAGGAAAGAGAAGGAACCGATCTCTCTCAGGAATCTTCTCTGAGCCAGACAGTATGGCTCCCACATGCTTTACCCTCCCAACACTCCCAGGGCGCAGAGGTCATGTGTCCCAGAGTACAGGTAAGGAAACAAAGGACAGAGCCTGCCCAAGCTGGGCAGACAAACTGGAAGAGACGGAGGCAAGAATCAGACACTCAGGCTGGAATTTGGGCCTCTGTCCTCTGTGAAGGGAGAGAGGGTCACTGAAATCTTGGATCTCAGTATCTCACTATCATTTCTGCTGCACTAGGCCAAGAACTCCCCTACTGTTTCACCAGGGACCCTGGGGAGGCTCAGAACTCTGAGTCCTCTTCCCACTACTATAACCAAAAGGGATGATTTTTTCCTGCACCAGGCCCTAACTTAGGGGAGACAAGAACTGAGAGCCCCTGGTAAAGGTGAGGGGAATAAGATACTTCCAAATAATCACTTTGGCATCTGAACTGGGGAGCTCAGCCCTGTACCCTGAATAGGCCTTGACTGGCTTTTGCTTATGTCAAAGATAAGGACCTCCAAACAAGAGAGTTTATTTGGCTCATAGGAAAAGGATGAATGAAGACAGCAGGTACTTTTACTCAAAGGATACCCAACTAAAGGCGTTGCCAATCATAAAGAATATATGAATGGTATTTAAGTTGTTCAGTGCACAACCTGTGTAGCTGTATGTGTTGACCCTGGACATAACCTTCCTGGACAAACATGGAAGAAAATCCCCTCAAGAAGCACAGAGATGGGGCACCTGGGTGGCTCAGTTGTTGAGCTTCTGCCTTCGGCTCAGTTCATGATCCCAGCATCCTGGGATCGAGGCCCATATCAAGCTCCCTGCTTGGCGGGGAGCCTGCTTCTCCCTCTCCAGCTCCCCTGTGCTTGTGTTCCCTCTCTCGCTATCTCTCTTTGTCATAAATTAAAAAAAAAAAAAAAAAAAAAGAAGCACAGAGGCAATTTCTTAACTCAGTGGATGTCCTACAACCTGCAAAGACCTAGGATCAATCAGATGGCCAGAACTGAGTAAATACACTTGCTTTCTGGTGTATTACAATTGACAGAAGGTTTATAAGAACATATTTGTCAGTTTCAATTTGCTTTTAAATAAACATAATTAAGTTAACCAATATGCTATAATTATACTATCAAGTCTTATATTTTTAAAGTTTGATCCTGAATGTAAGTTTAATGGCATGCATCTTAAATTCAATCACAGTGACCTTTGAACTAACATGGGTTTGTGTGTTCTGCTTATACTCAGATTTTTTACAATACAGTACTGTAAACGTGTTTTCTCTTACGATTTTTTTTTTAATTAAGTAAGCTCTATGCCCAACATGGGGCTTGAACTCATGACGCTGAGATCAAAAGTCACACGTTCTTCCTACTGAGCCAGCCAAAAGCCCCCCTTTTATGATTTTCTGAATAACATTTCCTTGTCTTCAACTTACTTTATTATAAGAATACAGTAAATAGTATGTATAACAGGGACGCCTGGGTGGCTCAGTTGGTAAAGCGGCTGCCTTTGGCTCAGGTCATGGATCCCAGCGTCCTGGGATCGAGTCCTGCATCAGGCTCCTTGCTTGGCAGGGAGCCTGCTTCTCCCTCTGCCTCTGCCTGCCACTCTGTCTGCCTGTGCTCGCTCTCTCTCTCTCTCCCTCTCTCTCTGACAAATAAATAAATTTAAAAAAATTATTAAATAGTACATATACAAACTAAGTATTAGTTGACTTTCTACTATTACTAAGGCTTCCGGTCAACAGGAGACTATTAGTAGTTAAGTATTTGGGGAGTCAGAATTTATATGCAGATTTTCAATTTTGTGGGGGACTGGCACTCCTAACCCCCGGTGCTGTTCAAGGGTCGACTAGTCCCTGTTCAAATCTGCCCATTGACTTTTTGGTTATGCCGTGTCATGAAGGTGTGATTTGTATTTGCACTTGCAACCCTGTATTTTCACTTGCTTTGACAACATCCCCCTTCCTCCTGAGGCTAAGATTTCACTGAAATTCCAACCTCACTGCTCCAGGGGAAGAGACAATGTCAAATCATAGATCAGAGCCTCAAGCCTACAAAATGAAGAATGGCAGTAAGAAGGAAAAGAGGTTGATTGAATTCTGAGTTCATGCCCTCCTAACCCAGGAATTTAGAGAAAACCACCCAGCACCAGTGATTGCTGGAAAATTGGATTTGATATCTGATTAGAACAGAATGTCTCAACCTTAGCAAAACAGAATCACTGTGGTAGTTAACAAAAATTTTTAAAAAATCTTTTAAACTACCAATGCCAGAAGCCCTCTTCAGACCAGTTCTGCTGGGGCCAGAAATCTCAACAAACGTTAGCAACAGAGTGGGGGGGGGGTTGCTGCTTTTTAAGTGGATCAGAATGGGGGAGGTAGCCCTACTTCTTCAATCGCTAGGAAATCTGAGTATTCACTAAACATGTCCATTTCGACATCAAGAGTGCAGATGACTCATTTATCAAGAACTTGCTTATGGAATGCTGACTTAGAAAGACAATGGCAATTGTCACATATTTTCTCTTAAGGGCTACATAACAGCCTCCAGCCTCATTTACTAGGTGGAAGGTTACCCCGAGTATTCAAATACTGCCACAGGAATAATGCTACATTTTGCTGCTTCTGGGGCCTGGAGAACACCGACCCGCACTGTCTTTCAATAGCCTGTGCTTGCGAGTTCTAGCTCAAGACCACGGTGGGTTACCTGCAGAGGCGGGATGCTATCTGCAGGCCTTCTGGAAGCATCCTTACCACCTGTTCTTTAGAGATGATAAAGCTTTTCCTAACCAGTGGCGTGAGAGACAGGGAAGGGGAAGCAATCTTTATAGATGCATCTTGTGGGGGGGGACCCAGGCACTACACACAGGTGCTCTTAATCCTCAGCCCTGGCTGCACCCTGGAGTCGCCTGGGCAGTCTTAAAAACCCCAATGCCAAGGCCACAGGACCGTTTCAATCAGAATCGGGGGGAGTGGGACGCCAGGCATCAGGAGGTTCTTAAAGCTGAGAACCACTACTTTGAGCCTATTACAAATGAGGTCCCGAGGGCTGGTCAAGCCCCACTTCTAAACCTCTCTCCATTCCAGCGGCTCTAAAGTTCATCCCCCAAGTGAAGACTAGCAGCTGATTCTTGTGTTCAAGAGAGGGCTTCTTCCTTAGCAGAGCGTATTAAACAAGTGAGTGAAGACCCCAGTTCTGGATTTGACTCCCTCGGAGGAGCTGTCGCTTCAGATGGGGATAATTGCCAAGCTACCCACAGAGCTGTCTGGGAAGGAATCATGGGGGCAGAAAGCCCTGTGGGGGTACACACAGTCAGAGAAAGGACGTGCTAAAAGGGAGAGAGGTGTCAGGAGGTACACACAACAGGGCAAGGGGTTTCCGGTCCTGGCAGCTGTCCCGGAAGTCCTGCTGGGCCCTGAGTCTGTTCCCCTCTGCCTCAGGCCGTGTCGAACAGGTCACCTGGGTCAGGTGTCCCTGCTGCTCTCCACCAGCCATACTCAGAGGGAGGACAGACTCTGCCCTCCCATCGGGGTGGATGAGGGAGGGGTGCAGCTGGAGTCCCAGGGGTCACCGTGGCCCCGTAACACTATCCCCTAGGTGGTAACGCTGACTGCCCAAGGAGAGCCCACCCTCTGGCCACAGAGGCCCACAGTGCTCTTACTCATGGCCCCACCATGTGGCCGGAGATCGACCCCACTGGAGGAAAGAGTGAATCCGTATTAACCCTAGAACCTGCTTACACGGACTCTTTCCTGTGTAAGGGCCAAGTATACAGCATATTTACGTGATGGGAGCAATATATTTTGAGGTATTAATTTGCGTATACATAAATATATGCAAACACAGAATCTTTCTTTGTATATGATGTAATGACTATTAGGAGATAGCTGCCCGGCCCTGGTTGTCTCGTGGGATCTACTTTCCCCTAGGATTCATGGCTCTGATTCTGCCTGTGTCAGAGGAGTGAAGCCCTTCTAGGGAAGACTCTGGGGCAGAGGCTGGGGTAAGGGCGTGGGGGCAGCACAGACACCTACCCCGAGAATACGGGCTTGGAGGTACCGGGCATCTGTTCCCTTAAGGGTGCTGATGGGACAAGAGGAAACGTCCTCATGGCCACAGGCCTCGATGTGTTCAGGGATCACAGGCAGATCCTCATTGTCTCCTTCTGGGGCGCCACCTCCAATCAGAGGACCCCCACCCCTGGGCTCCTCTCCTGTCCCACAGGCTGCTTGACCCATGAAGAATGACAGAGGCCCCAGGGCAGTGGGGCCCGAGGGGCCGGGCGCGGCTAGGTCAAGTTCCCCAGCAGCTGGGGGTGGTAGGCAGTGCCTGTCATTTCCTTCAGGTCAAGAAGGGGACCCAAACCCCACCCAGGTCTGAGCACGGAGGGGCGTGCAGGGACTTTCCTGCAGAGGATGGCTCTGACAGTGCAAGGCAGCCCCCTCGGAGCTTTCCTCCCGGAGCCCAGGAGGCATGACCGGCTCGACCCCACTGATGTCCTAGCTCCACACTTCCTGAAAGTCATGGATTTTGTCTTCAAAATTCAAGCATATTTGGCATTTGACTCATAAAACAATCATTGGCTTAACAAAAAAAAAGGAACCATTTCCCGGTTTAATTACTTGAACTTTTTTTCCCGAAAGTGCCACATAGACTAGACTCTCTAGAGAGACGTGCCATGTTTACCCTGTGGCGTCTACCCTGCAGTGTCACTGTGCCCCTCTCCTTCCTGGTCCGGAAAGCCTGAGCCTCGGCGGACCTTGGTCACCTCCTCCTGCCTGCAGCCCCTTCTGGGGAATAAAGGGGTCCCCCTTCTTCCTCTGCCTATCCCCCCACGGCCGACGAGGGGCTTAGCTATGTTGCAATGCTTGCCAATGTGGCCGGGGGCAGGGAGCATGGGCAGGAGATGGGTCCCTCCATCTCCTGGCAGTTCCCACAGGGCCCCTCGGCATGGGACCTGATGGGGCCGCAGCTCCCGGGGAGATACTGAGCAGCGAGACTGCAGCTGCCCGCCGGAGGTGCAGCCTTGCCTCTGAGGTTGGGGCACAAAGTCCCTGAAGCCCATGAGGCTGGCTCTGGGTCAGCATGTTTCTGGGGACTCTGGGGACCTGGCCCCAGCATCTCGGGTGGGGGGCTCTCTGACTGGGAGAGGTCTCTCGGCCCAGAGGGAGGGAGGGACAAGGGAGCCCCAGGCAAAAAGCAAAGGAAAATATCAGCTTCCTGTGCCGGGTGCCTGGGTTGTGTCAAAATGAGACCGTGGTGCGGAGAAGGCACCTGGCCCAGGGTAGCGGTGGGGACCAAAGTCAGGACAGCCAGCATGACACTTCAGGTCTTTCCATCATGCAGGTCTTAACCCTACATGAAGTTAATATCTGGGCTTAGATGTCATCAAATTCATTCTCTCCTCTCACATGAACTCCATGGGAAAGGGGCGCAAGTAGAATTTCTAGCACCATCTGAACCCGAGCAAGCACAAATCTCTAAGTATGCACCGGGTGCAAAGTTAGATGCTAAGTGCTTGTTCGGTGTATATTTATATCCTGTTTACTAGTCCCTGGTACTCTTCCCATCTTCCGGATGAGGCTCAGAGAGGTTAAGAAACTTGCCTGAGGCTACACAGCTGGCCTGTAGAGGAGCACGAGTTGACGCTGCCTCTCGCTACACTACAGTCTGAACTCCCCGGACACGCTGAAAGGAGAAAACATCCCGACCGTACCTGGAGCAGTTGGTGCGGGTTCACCTGTCCCTCGTGGAGAAGCGGGGACGGAAACATCCGTGGAGAAGGTGGCTGTTTCAGTTGTTTGCGTCTCTTCTCCTGAGTGCAAGGGGCTTGAGGACTCGATCTCTAGAGGCGCCTCTGCAGGGCGCCGGGTCTGCTGGATCCACTCGGACTCTGGGACATTGGGGCTCGTGATAACATCCAGCCCCGACGCTGCACTGGACAGGTCTCCGCTGACTTCAGTCCTGTCTCCAGATGTCACTGGAGTGGCTGAAGGCCAGCCTGACGCCTCTGTGCCCACAGCATAGGTGCTGGTCGGCTCCTCTTGTACTCCCGGGGTGGCCGAGCCCTCCCTGGGGCCTTCAGGAAAGGCAGAGGCGCTGCTGTTCACTCCCAGGCCTGAGACCCTCTCCACATCTGCTTCAGGGAAGGCGGAGGTGGCTTCACCTACCTCAGGGGCCCCGGAAGCTCGTCCGCTGGCCTCAGGGGCGGCAGACGCCCCCATCCCAGCCTCAGGGAAGACAGACGTCTCGCTGCTGGATTCCGGGACTGATGATGCTTCTAGCCCAGCCCCGGGGAACCTTGGTGTCGGTCCACTAATTTCCCCAGACGCAGAGGCTTCTCCACTGGACTCAAACAGCTGGGGGGTATGTGTCACAGGGGGTCTTTGGGCAAGTTCCTGGGAAACAGTTGGTTCGGTGACAGCCTCCACGAACTCTGAAGTGATTAAAGTAACTTCTGGAAGCCCCGAGGCCTCCCCACTGGTGCTTGTGGCTGCAGAGGAATCTCCACTTACATCCACGGTGCCAGAAAGGTCCCCACTAAAATACGGAGTACTCGACGGCTCTCCACTGGGCTCCAGCAGCCCGGACTGCAGCCCGCTTAGGTCCAAAACCCCCGAGTGGTCTCCAGACACGTCTGGTGCTCCAGAATGGGCCCCGCTGAGTTCCAAAATGCCCGAAGGCCCTTCTCCTGCTTCCTGGGCTGTCGGAGCCTGAGTGATGGATTCCACCAAAGTTCTGTCTACAAGAGACACAGTGGGGAGCCCGGATGGGAGTCCACTGCTGTCATAGGCTCCCGAGGGCAGGCTGCTCCCAGTCTCTGCTCCAGAGGATTCTCCACTGACTTCAGCTACTCCACTTGGCAGGCCACTGAATTCTGGAGGCTGGGATGTCAACCCGCTGGAGTCAATTGCTCCAGAAGATTGGCCACTGACATCCATGATCCCAGATATGCCTGAGACATCTGCCTCCCCTGAAGGGAGTCCACTGACTTCCACAGACCCTAAACCTTCTTCTTCTTTAAACATAGTTGGGGTCACTTCAACCAAACTGGTGTCCACAAATGTAATTCCAGAAGACTCGCCACTGCCACTTGTGGTCCCGGAAACCAGGCCAGGGACTTCAGAAGTTGTCCCACTGAACTCTGGCAACCCTGATGGCTGCCCACTGATATCAGGGATCCCAGATTCTTCTCCACTGAGGTCGGTTATGCCAAATGGTGGGCCACTGCCAGAAAGAACTCCAGAGGCTTCTCCACTGACATCTGGTTGTCCGGAGGGCAGTCCACTAAGCTCGGTCACTCCAGATGTTTCCCCAGAAAACCCTGATGGCTGTCCACTGACCTCAAAAAGCCCAGATGTTCCCCCACTGATGTCAGGAAACCCTGATGGCTGTCCACTGACACCAAAGAATCCGGATGTTTCTCCACTGATATCAGGAGACCCAGATGCTTGGCCACTGAGTTCAGCTCCTGAAGGGAGGCCACTAACTGCCCCGCTAATGTCCAGCTCACTGAAGGGCAGTCCTGACGTTTCTCCAGCACCGCTGATGCCAATAGTTCCCCTCCCTTCCAGTTCACTTGCACTGGTAGCTGTGACCACTTCCACCAAGGTAGCATCCACTAGGGAGACAGTTGGGAATCCAGAGGGAAGTCCACTAAAGTCAGGTAGACCAGAGGATGGGCCACTTCCAAGGTCCATCCCTGAATACTCACCACTAAACCCAGAAGGAAGTCCACTTGTTTCTGGAGCTTGCCCACTTCCCAAAGTTCCAGAAGGTATTCTGCCAAAGTCCAAGGCTCCAGAAGCTGAACCA
>PISX010036347.1:0-12043 GCA_004024625.1 Mellivora capensis | reverse complement strand
GCCATCTGTACCCCAATGTTTATAGCAGCAATGGCCACGGTCGCCAAACTGTGGAAAGAACCAAGATGCCCTTCCACGGATGAATGGATAAGGAAGATGTGGTCCATATACACTATGGAGTATTATGCCTCCATCAGAAAGGATGAATACCCAACTTTTGTAGCAACATGGACGGGACTGGAAGAGATTATGCTGAGTGGAGTCAACCAGAGAGAGTCAATTATCATATGGTTTCACTTATTTGTGGAGCATAATGAATAACATGGAGGACATGGGGAGATGGAGAGGAGAAGGGAGTTGAGGGAAATTGGAAGGCGGAGATGAACCATGAGAGACTATGGACTCTGAAAAACAACCTGAGGGTTTTGAAGGGGCGGGGGGGTGGGAGGTTAGGGGAGCCTGGTGGTGGGTATTAGGGAGGGCACATATTGCATGGGGCACTGGGTGTGGTGCAAAAACAATGAATACTATTACGCTGAAAATAAATTTTAAAAAATTTTAAAAAAATAAATAAAAACAAAGTTGATAAACTTACTATCACATTGCTCAGGTGAAAAATAGACACAAATGACCAAGATGAGAACAATCTCGGAGACTGCAACACTGCAGTCCTACAGACATAAAAGTATAATAACAACCTTTTGTCAAAAATTTTGACAACTTAGACACAATGGACATACTTCTCGAAAGACAAAAACTACAAAATCTCTCTGAAGAAGAAATAGAGGTCAGAATCAGAGGGAGATGTAAGTAACCACAGAAAAGTGTTCGGAGAGATGCAACATGGCTAGCTTTGATGGTGGAGTTAAATATAGAACAGTTCTGGTTCAAGGTGGCGACACAGAAAGATCCTGAACTTAGCTCGGACACAGAGTCTACAGCTACATATGCAACAATTTCCACTTAAAACAAAACTAAACTAAAGCCTGGCTGAGTTACAACTACACATTGAGGGTGCCTGGGTGGCTCAGTCTGTTGGGTGTCTGCCTTCAGCTCAGGTGGTAATTCCAGAGGATAAAGCCCTGCATCAGCCTCCCTGCTCAGGGGTAGAAATTGTTTCTCCCTCTGCCCCTCCCCCTGCTCGTGCTTTCTCTCCCCCATCTCTCTTTCTCTCTCTCTCTAATAGATGGATGGAATCTTTAAAACACCCCCACCAACAACAACAATTACACACTGAGCAAACATGAGGGAAACCACATCAAAGTAAGTAGGAAAGGCTGGGACACAATCTCACCGTAAACCCCATCCCCAGTGCAGTGACCCACACTAGCAGGGAACCCCAAACCTAGAGATTCTCCCTGAGGAGCAGTTTTGAAGCCCATGTGTTACATTTCAACTTTCAAGATATACCCTTGACAGATGAGCCTTTGAAACATCTAACTTTGAAAAACAGTGGGGCTCCTGTCCCAAGACCCACAAGGTGGAAGCAATCTGAGAAACTGTTCTTCCAGTGCTTGTGGCCTTGACTCACCCACCCCAGTACCCAGATCAATGGCAGCTGAGTGCCCCAGACCTAAATGGAAGGAGGCTCACTGACATATATAAAGCACTTGCCTAAGGAGGCAGGCACCTCGTTGAATACACACATGTAGGAGCTTGCAGGACCATTCTCCAGGACACTGATGGATGCCATCTTGATGTTCCCTCTGCTGTGCTCCAGAGCAGCAATATATCCCAGAAGGAGCTTTCATACATCTGGTGCCCTGATTTCTGCAGCTAGCACCTTGACTGCCCAGCTCTAGAAGCCAGGGGAACTTACAGTCCTGGTTTTATGGGTCTATAATAACAAGAGTCAGCCAGAAAGGAACTCCTATCCCTGTCTGGCACCCCAATGGTTGTGACTGCTGTTAGGGGAGACCTTTACATGACCTAGCTCTGGTGACCGGTGGGGTCACTCAAAAATCCCACAGGACTCTAACCAACAGAAAAAGAATTTTAAGCAGTGACTATCCTCAGGACACAACAAGAGCCAACAGGCCCAGGAGCCTGGACGTTAGTGAGGGAGACCTAATAGCTAATCATTGTTAACTGTGACCTGAGAGGCAGGTTTCTAACTGAACATGCACCCCGGGGCTGACAGTAATCTTTTCCAGAGTCCTTGAGGGCAGGGTGCTGTCCTCATACTCATACTTTGCAGTGCTCCAGAGTGCCAGCAGCTTTTGGAGGGGAACTTTCCATGTCTGCTACTGTGGTTAATAATGCCGTTACCCCCGGCATTTGTGGTTGCCATCCAGGTGAAACCTCTTGATTCTCTGGCTCTGGTGACTGCAGGGGCTTGCCTTTCTGGGTCTCGTGGGACTGTGGCAACCAGTCAGACAGTTCTTGCCAGGCTACCACCTGCAGGACACTGACCAGACAGTGAACTGAAGCCCACCACGCAGGCTTTCTGTGAAGGAGGCCTCCGTGCTTGTCCTGGAGCTACAGTCTGAGGGGTAGGCTTCAGACCTGGCACACACTTATGGCCTATGGAGATGGCTTTCATAGAATGTAGGCTGTGGACATCATCTTGGTGCGCGCTCTCTCTCTGCTTTGCCCTAGCTTGACTGTGTCATCCAGAAAAGAGGTATACATTCATCTGGGACTTTGATTTTTGCTATGGCCATACATAAGACACCTCCAGATCACCTGATTCTGGGCTTAGGCTTACAGTATCACAGGACCTTATACATTGGCATACTTTAAAAAGTTGATGTCTGAGGTTCTGGCTTCTAGTGAGAAACCTAGGCACTGAGATCCTCCCCTTTGGGATGCTGACAAGTACTGGCACATACTTAACTACTAGAGGTGATGAAAACTGTAATAGTCTGCTTGGATAAGCACAAAGGTTTGAGATACAAACAAGAGCTGGGGCAGGGTTGAGTCACAAGGTTCATATCCTACACTGGCCACTCCTTTAAGACTGGGCGAGGGGGTTGTTTCATCTGCTTTATGGAAACCATGCTGCTCAAGCAAAACTAAGAAACAGAGGAATATGTTCCACATGAAAGAAAAACAAAACCTCAAAAAAAAAAAAACAACTTAAAAAAAATGGAGATAAGTAACTTACCTGTTAAAGAGTTGAAAGTAATGGTCATAAAGATGCTCAAAGAACTGGGGAGAAGAATGGATAGGCATAGGAAAAACCTCAAAAAATAGAGAAAATATAAGAAAGTACTAAGTGGAAGTCATAGGGCTGTAGAATACAATAACTGGACTGAAAAATAAAGTAGACGGGTTCCACAACAGTCTAGATGAAGCAGAAGAAAGGATCATTCAACTCAGAGACAAGGCAGTGGAATTCACCCAATCAGAGCAGCAAAAAGAATAAAGGATTTTTTTAAAAAAGTGAACATAGCTTAAGGGAACAATGAAACAACATTACATGGACTGCTGTTCATATCATTTGGCTCTCAGAAGAAAAAGAGAGAAAGGGGCAGAAATCTTTTTTAAAAAATATTTTATTTATTTATTTGACAGAGAGAGAGAGAGATCACAAGTAGGCAGAGAGGAAGGCAGAGCGGGAGGGGGAAGCAGGCTTCCTGCTGAGCTAAGAGTCTGATATGGGGGTCAATCCCAGGACCCTGAGATCATGAGCTGAGCTGAAGGCAGAGGCTTAACCCACTGAGCCACCCAGGCACCCCAAGAGGCAGAAATCTTATTTAAAAAAAATAATGGCTAAAAACTTCCCTAACCCAGAGAAGGAAACAAATATACAGATCCAAGATGCCTGGAGACTTCCAAAAAAGAGGAACCTAATGAAATCCATATCAAGACATATTAAAGTGTCAAAAGTTAAAGACAAGGAAAGAATATTAAAAGCAGAAAAAAAAGAACACTTTTTTTATGTACAAGGGAACCCACATAAGCAGATTTTTTATCAGAAACTTTGCAGACCAGAAAGTAGAATAATACATTCAAAGCACCAAAAGAAAAAGAACTTCCAACCAAGAATGTTCTACCCAGCAAAGTTATCATTCAGACTTGAAAAAGAAATAGAGTTTTACAGAAACACAAAAGCTAAAGAAGTTCATCACCATTAGATCTGTTAAAAGAAGTGTTAAAGGGACTAAACATTGAAAAAAGGAGCATGAATTAGTAATGAAAATGAATAATAAATCTCACTGGAAAGGTAAATATATAGTCAAGGTAGTAGATTAGTCACTTATGAAGCTAGAAAGAGAAAACACTAAGATTACCTAAATATATAAATATATATAGAAATAAATATATAAATATAAATATATAAAGCAAATATTAACACACCTAATGGGAGACATAAATAGCAATACAGTAATAGTAGGGAACTTTAATAATGGATAGATTATCCAGATGGAAAATCATTAAGGAAACATTAGCATTAAATGACACAGACCAGATGGTATTAATCCACTGAGCCACCCAGGTGCCCCCTTTTTTTTTTTTTTAAAGATTTTTTATTTATTTGACACAGAGAGTGATCACAAGTAGGCAGAGAGGCAGAGAGAGAGGGGGAATCAGAGACCAGATGATCTTAACAGAAATTTACAGAACATTCCATCCCAAAGAAGTAGAATATGCATTCTTCTCAAGTATGAATAGAATATTTTTCCAAGACAGATAATGTTAGGCCAAAAAACCAAGTCTTAATAAATTTGATTTCTTCTTTGACCCATTGGTTGTTCAGTAGCATACTGATTAATATTCACATATCTGTGAATTTTCCAGGTTTCTTCATGAAATCAGTATCAAGTTTTATACCATTGTGGTCAGGAAAGATGCTTGATATGATCATTTGTTCTAAATTGTTGGAACGCCTGGGTGGCTCAGTTGGTTAAGTGGCTGCCTTCGGCTCAGGTCATGATCCCGGCGTCCTGGGATCGAGTCCCACATTGGGTTCCTTGCTCGGCAGGGAGCCTGCTTCTCCCTCTGCCTCTGCCTGCCACTCTGCCTGTGCTCACTCGCTCTCTCTCTCTGACAAATAAATAAATTTTAAAAAAATTTTAAAAAAATTGTTAAACCACTGGTAGCTTGAAACTGACCAAGGTGGGAGTATTTACACCACAGGCATTGGCAAATGTGACAAATTAGGGTTTCCTCTTCCCCAGTCAAGTTGTTAAATATGAATGAGTACACGGCTGCTCCTTCACATCACCCCAATTGGGCAGCTTGTTGGCCTGGCTCAAAATTTTGCACTCCCTCTCCCACCCCCCCACTGACACCCCAGTTTGAGCTTTATGGAGGCCCATCAAGAAGGCCAAATGAGACTTGGCTGCCACACCTAACTTTTCAAGCAAGACTCACCCACAGTTGTCCCAAGCCTCAGGGAAACGAAACTATCACATTCAGTCCAAATAGCAACTCCTACCTTGGAAATTAAAGGTAATTTTATCTCCACCAAGATTTTGAGCAAATGCTTAAGGAAAAAAATTACACACTTTTGACTTCCTTGAGAAACAGAGTTTATATCAATTTGAAATCATTCTTTCCTTTCTACCAAGCTTAAGCTAAAATATTAAAATTACCATCCATTGCCAATTAGAATAAAGATGCATTATAAAATATGTAGTGTCTTTAAAACATTTTTGTTTTAGTGGCATACACCTCCCAACAAATTGTAGCTGGCTCTAATTTAATTTGATATTGAAAGATGTCAATCATAATATATCTAATTTTACTAGTAAGTTAGCTGCATAGAAGATCTTCTGACTTTACAGTCACTGATATTTAAAACTAAGTCAACACATTATAGCAGACCTACCTATTACAAAGGAAGAAAGCTTCCTGGCCATTTTATAATCAGAAGATAGTCCTCAAGCTATTTCCTTCCCAAGGTTGCTGTGTTCAGGGAATCTTTTGCATGTTGACTCTAGAAATGAAGGATTATCCTCTAACATTAAAAAGGGAAGACCAAAGAATAAGGAATATCAAAAAGAAGCATTTTTTTCTACATACTTGCCCTTTCCTACTGAAAAATAAATCACCAATCAGCTCTTTTTAGAGACTTAAAATTACCCTCATGATTTGTCAAATGGGAGTAGGACTGGAGTGGAAAACCATATGAGAAGGTAAAATTGCATGCATGCCACAAATGCGGGCTAATTTACAGGAGAAATGTGTCTCTGTAAACCTTTCTTATTAAGTAGAAATGCTCTAAATCACATAATACTTTCTGCAAATTTATATTTATAGTTAGTTTTCAGTTACAAAGGATAACCCGCATCCCACAACCTTGAAAGATAGCTGTCCTTATGATATTACCCCACTTTTATGGATGGCACAACTA
Organism: Mellivora capensis; assembly: GCA_004024625.1. NCBI lineage: Eukaryota > Metazoa > Chordata > Mammalia > Carnivora > Mustelidae > Mellivora > Mellivora capensis. The sequence goes on along the minus strand of PISX010036347.1, from coordinate 5,802 downwards.
AAAGTTCTGAGAAGATGAACAGCTTGCTCAATATTGTACTGTAAGTGGATGAGCTAAGAATTAAACACATGACTTTTGATTCACAGTCTGGCTCTCTTTCCAATGTATCACGCTGCATCTCATCTATTTTCATAATGAAACTGAAATTAATCCCATCAGAAACATTTTCTGGTCCCAGGACATATAATAAATCATACTAAATAATGCAGCAAGTTATTTTCAAAAGAATAAATAATGTCTATTTAAATCATTATCAATAATGCTCAAAATAAAATACAAATTATAAGTAACATTTGAAATGACACAGCAAATATATTAAAATTGAAAATATTATTCTAGAAACTTCTCTTTGGAGATAAAGACCCACATGCTATGATTAGTTTTATTTCAATTAAGATATAAATAGGGCTTCTTAAAAGTCCTATATAACTTTCAGTTAATTCATGTAGTCTTTAAATACTTATTGGGTACTTATTAGATGCCTAGAAATTACCTTGAAGATATTAATCTATTAGTTCCATTTAAGCTGCCGAGATACTAATTTAGTTTCCTATAATATCACTTCATGGTGAAAGCCAACCTTTTTGTCTACAGAAATGCATGGAGAAACCGCAGTAATATTAAGTCAGTAGGTTTCTTTTTTTTTTTTTTTTAAGATTTTATTTATTTATTTTAGAGAGAGAGTACATATGCAAGTAGAGGCAGGGAGAGAGAGAATCTCAAGCAGACCCCCTGGAGAACATGGAGCCAAACAAGGGCTTGATCTCATGACCCTGAAATCATGACCTGAGTTGAAATTAAGAGTCAGTCACTTAGGGACGCCTGGGTGGCTCAGCTGGTTGGGCCGCTGCCTTCGGCTCAGGTCGTGATCCCAGCGTCCCGGGATCGAGTCCCACATTGGGCTCCTTGCTCAGTGGGAGCCTGCTTCTCCGTCTGCCTATGCCTGCCACTCTGTCTGCCTGTTCTCACTCTGACAAATAAATAAATAAAATCTTAAAAAAAAAAAAAGAGTCATTCACTTAACCAACTAAGCCACCGAGGTGCCCCTATGTCAGTAGGTTTCTAAGTGGTGTTCCTGAATAGACCAGTTTTTTATGGCTAGTTTCTACCAAACCCTTGAAGAGCTCAGGTCTGCAAGAAACCAAATGCCACAAATAAGTATAATGCTCTAAGATTTTCAGTTAATACAGCTGATCCTTTTTTATGGGGCAAAACTTCTTAAAGAAATGGTTGATGAATGTATGACAGCTAACAAAAAGTATATAGAAGGTATATTCAGTTGGGCTATGAGTAGTACAGACTTACTATACTGACATATCATCGCTAAAGGTAGAAGAATTCCATTTACATTGTGTTCAACTCTACGTGATAGTAGCTTCTATTTAGAATGCTGTGGCTATTGTCAACTGGCATAGGAGGAAGGGATCTTAAACTTTTATTTTTTCCATACATTCCATACACACACAAGTTAAATATTCTAAAAAGCCTCAGGAATTAATTCCTAAAAATGCCAATGTTCTTCCTCATGGCCTCAGTGAAATCTCCAAACTGTCATATGTGAAAAAGTCAGATATTGATTTTTTTTAGAAAATAACACTTTCTCTGCCCTAGGAAATTAACTTTTGGAGTTTTGATATTCATTACAGTGTAGGACACACGCTAGGAAAGTCTGCAACAGTGACTGATGTTAGACAACCAAAATGGAATGGGGTGTCTATTTACAAAGGCGTGGGGCATGGCACAGGAAAAGGGACATAGGTTGGTGAAGCCCACTCTAAGGCCAGAAGCCAGGGTAGAGTAGGAAAACTGTCACTTCCTAAAGTTTATAGGCTGCCCAGAAGAGCTGTAGTTCAAGGTACAGAAGAGAGTCACTGGACAGGAGTGATGGCCTTCAATAGAGGAGGCGTCATCCCTAAACCAAGCCCACAGAGAGCATCAAGGGGAGTAAATATTCCAAACACTCTCTCCTCCTACTTTCCTGCCTATGATTTCCATAGACTGACCCTAATCAGAAGCCAAAGGTTATGAGAGTTTAACTAATGCAGCCTTGTGGAACATGCAGCAAGAAAAAGAAAAAAAAAGAGTAGTGAGTAGATATGGAAGGTTAAAAAGGAATTTTACAGCACAAACATTCATTCATGATGCTATTTTCAGAATTATTTTGGGGTAAGTGAATTTATTTTGCTGCTTTAGTTGTATAATGCCCAAATCAAGCAGTACCTCAGAGCAAAACAAAAACCATAGTTTTCAGTACCTCCTTCATGAACATCTGCTACATGCAAACACATCACCAGCATAGAATGAAAGAATAAACAAACAAAGAAGCTGCTTTTTAAAGATTTTCCTATTTCCTCTCAAAACACAATCCCACAAGACTTCTGAAGATGAAAAAAAATATGATGATCTACTTTCTAAGTTCATAGAAAGAAATCTCTAGACATATATGATAATTGCCAAAGATGAAAATAACAATTTAGTGATTTTTATACTATCAATTTTTAGAATTAGGATTCCATATAATGCAAGGGATCTAAGAGAACCAATAAAGTCAGTGTCCCCATTTCTTGAAGAGTTACATCCTATAGTATGAGTGAGTTACAACAGTGAAAGAGCTAGCATGGGTAGTATACCTGGTAAGAGTTTTAAGCCATCTATTGACTATTAATATTTTGCCTTTAAATTCTTCTGACTCATATAAGCAATCACCCTGAATCTAGTATATGTCTATAGCACTTCTTTTATTTTCATATATTTACTCAGTAAATACCTACTGGGAATCTACTATCTGTGAGGTACTGTTCTGGGGACCAATAATACAACAGCGAACAAAATAAGACAGCTTTTTAAATAAAATCTATATTCTCAGGAAATTTATATTGTAATAGGGGATGACAGATGATAAACCGAATGTACGAACTGCATTATGTTCCCCAAAATCCATATGTTGAAACTGTAACACCCAGTATCTTAGAATTGGAGAATTGGAGATAAAGCCTTTATATAGGGGATTAAATTAAAATGAAGCCATTAGGGTGGCCCTAATCCAAACTGACTAGTGTTTTCATCAGAAAAGGAAACTTGTATATACAGAAACACCAGAAGTGTGGCATGCATAGTGAAAAGACCACATGAGGACACAGCAAGAAGGTAGTTGTCTGTTAGCCAGGGAGAGAAGCCTCAGGAAAAAACCAAACATGCTGACATCTTGATCTTGGACTTCCAGCCTCCAGAACTGTGCGAAAATTCATTTATATTGTAAATTGAAGCCCCAGTGTATAGCATGTATTACAGAAGCTCTACCAAACTAAAACACCAAATAATACATAAATTAACAGCATGTTGAAGAACTAGGTACTCAGTACCATGAAGAAAAATACCACACGAAAGGAGGGAAAGTGTGTGAAATAGGGTTGCAATTTAGGTTGGGTGGTCAGGGAAGACCTCACTGGGAGGTAAGAGTTAGGCAAAGACTTCAAGAAGTGATAAGGGAAACCATGCACATACAGGGGTATGGAAATGTGAAGAACATTCTAGGCAAAGAGAATGACAAGTGCCAAGGCCTGAGGAAGTGGCAGACATGGTATATTTGAGGAACAAGATGGACAGGGTGGCTGGAAATCACCCATGAGTCATGCACCCACTCATGGCTGGCAAGAGATGTGGTACGAAAGATAACAAGAAATCTGATGGTAGAGCCCTTGCTATTCAAAGTATGGAACTTTGGCTAGCAGGATTGGCATTACATGGTTTAGACTGTTAGAAATGCAGAATCTCAGGCCCTGTCCCAGACCTACAGAATCAGAATATGTATTAAAATAAAATCCACAAGTGATTTGTAGGCACACTGAAGTTTTTCACATATTTATGGAGATACACAGTTGACCCCTGAACAACACAGGTTTGAATTGTGCAGGTCCACCTACACCTGGCATTTTTTAAAATACAGAACAATACTGTAGGTGGATTTTTCACTTTCTTATGATTTTCTTGACCTTTTCTTTTTCCTAGCTTACTATATTGTAAGAATACTGTATATGATATAATATGACATATAATATATGTGTTAACCAACTGTTTATGGTACTAGTAAGGCTTCTGGTCAATAGTAGTCTATTAGTAACTAAGTTTGGGGGAGTCAAAAATTATCCATGGATTTTCAACTGCACCAGGAGGGGGATCAGTGCTCCTAATCCCCTGTTGTTCAAGGGTCGACTGCAATTCATATAACACTCAAAGGGTACAAGCCATTGGCTTTTGAAGAGTATTCACAGATATGTACAACCATCACTACAGTCAATTTTAGAACATATTATCACCTCAAAAATGAAATTTAGTATGCCCTGGTTATCACCCCTTATAACTCATCAATTTTGATATACTGTGTCTTTATTGTCATTCATCTTGAAGTATTTTCTGATTTTGCTTTATATTACTTTGTAGACTCACTGAATAGTTAGGAGAATTTTCTAGTTTCTACATATTTATGAGTTTCTCATATTCTTCCCGAATATTGATTTCAAATTTCACTACAATGTACTCGGATAACATACCTTGTATTAATTTTACCCTTTTAATTTTATTTGAGGTTTGTTTTATAGCCTAGAATATGATTTATCCTGGAGAATATTTTGTGTTGAGAAGAATGTACATTCTGTTGTTGTTGGGTGGTCTATTCAATGGAAGTCTGTCAGTCCTCATTGATGTATAGTGTCATTCAAGTCTTCCATTTCCTTGCTTATATTCTGTCTTGTTGTTCTAGTCACTATTAAAAAGAGGGTACCAAAGTCTGCAATTATTACTGAATTGATTATTTCTCCCTTTATTTCTGTCAGTTTTTGCTCTCTGTATTTTGGTGCTCTGTTATTAAGTTTATAATTATTGAATCTTCCTGTTGAGTAGATCTTTTTAGGATTATAGAGTCTTCTTTATTTTGATTAATATTTTTTCTTTTAATAATTTATTTTGGGGGCACCTGAGTGGCTCAGTCATTAGGGGTATGTCTTCAGCTCAGGTCATGATCCCAGGGTCCTGGGATTGAGTACCACATTAGACTCCCTGCTCAGTGGGAAATCTGCTTCTCCCTCTCCCACTCCCCTTGCTTGTAGTCTTTCTCTTGCTTTCTATCTCTGGGTCAAATAAATAAAATCTTGAAAAAAGTTTATTTTGTCTGATATCATTTTAGTCACTCTAGCTTTCTTGTGGCTGCTCTTTGCACGTTATATATTTCTCCACCCTTTTACTTTCAACCTATTTGTAAATTTGAATCCAAAGTGTATCTTCTATATGGTTCAATCCTGTTTTTTAATCTGGTCTGATAATCCTTGCCTTTTGATTACATGATTTAACTCACTCATATTTAATGTTATTGTTTATACAGTTAGACTTACTGCTGCCATTTAACTCTGTTTTTACGTTTCATGTAGTTTTGGTTCCTCTACTTCTTCTTTATAGCATTCTTCTGCTTTAAGTGAATATTTTGTAAAGTAATGTTTTAATAAGTTTTAACTTTGTCTTTTAGTGGTTGTTCTAGGGCTTACCATACACATCTTACCTTGTCAGAATCAGCTTCTGATTTATATTGACTTAACTGCACTGATATATAAAATATTACTTATGGTTTATAGCTCTATTCCCTTTCCCCACCTCTTATGGAAATTTTGATATATAATATTACATCTATTCATGTTATAAACCCACCTGCACATTGTTATATTTATTACTTTACCATCTATAATCATTGCTTTGGCCCAATAACAGCTTAGCTCTCTCTGACCTCCTTTGTGCTGTTACTGGCAATTATAA
>PISX010036346.1:0-12051 GCA_004024625.1 Mellivora capensis | reverse complement strand
TGTTTCTTTGATTTTGTTATTAATTGTTTTATATAGTTGGCTGCTCCCACGTTAGGGGCATAGATATTTAAAATTGTTAGATCTTCTTGTTGGACAGACCCTTTGAGTATGATATAGTGTCCTTCCTCATCTCTTATTATAGTCTTTGGATTAAAATCTAATTGATCTGATAAAAAGATTGCCACCCCAGCTTTCTTCTTATGTCCATTAGCATGATAAATTGTTTTCCACCCCCTCACTTTAAATCTGGAGGTGTCTTCGGGTCTAAAATGAGTTTCTTGTAGGCAACATATTGATGGGTTTTGTTTTTTTATCCATTCTGATACCCTGTGTCTTTTGATTGGGGCATTTAGCCCATTAACATTCAGGGTAACTATTGAGAGATATGAATTTAGTGCCATTATATTGCCTGTAATGTGATTGTTACTGTATATTGTCTCTGTTCCTTTCTGATCTACTATTTTTTTACTTTTTAAAATTTTTTTATTTTTTATAAACATATAATGTATTTTATCCCTCTGATCTACTATTTTTAGGCTCTTTGCTTAGAGGACCCCTTTCAATATTTCCTGTAGAGCTGGTTTGGTGTTTGCAAATTCTTTCAGTTTTTGTTTGTCCTGGAAGCTTTTTATCTCTCCTTCTATTTTCAATGATAGCCTAGCTGGATATAGTATTCTTGGCTGCATGTTTTTCTTGTTCAGTGCTCTGAATATATCATGCCAGTTCTTCCTGGCCTGCCAGGTCTCTGTGGATAAGTCTGCTGCCAATCTAATATTCTTACCATTGTATGTTACAGACTTCTTTTCCCAGGCTGCTTTCGGATTTTCTCTTTGTTGCTAAGACTTGTGAATTTTACTATTAGGTGACCGGGTGTGGACCTATTCTTGTCGATTTTGAGGGGGGTTCTCTGCACCTCCTGGATTTTGATGCTTGTTCCCTTTGCCATATTAGGGAAATTCTCTACAATAATTCTCTCCCATATACCTTCTGCTACCCTCTCTCTTTCTTCTTCTGGAATCCCAATTATTCTAATGTTGTTTCGTCTTATGGTGTCATTTATCTCTCGAATTCTCCCCTCATGGTCCAGTAGCTGTTTGTCCCTCTTTTGCTCAGCTTCTTTATTCTCTGTCATTTGGTCTTCTATATCACCAATTCTTTCTTCTGCCTCATTTATCCTAGCAGTAAGAGCCTCCATTTTTGATTGCACCTCATTAATAGCTTTTTATTTCAATTGGTTAGATTTTAGTTCTTTTATTTCTCCAGAAAGGGCTTTTATATCTCCAGAGAGGGTTTCTCTAATATCTTCCATGCCTTTTTCGAGCCCGGCTAGGACCTTGAGAATCGTCATTCTGAACTCTATATCTGACATATTACCAATGTCTGTATTGATTAGGTCCCTAACCTTCGGTACTTTATCTTGTTCTTTTTTTTGTGGTGAGTTTTTCCGCCTTGTCATTTTTTCTAGATAAGAGTATATGAAGGAGAAAATAAAATACTAAAAGGGTGGCAAAGACCCCAGGAAAATGTGCTTTAACCAAATCAGAAGAGACCCCAAATCATGGGAGGGAGAAAGGGGATAAAAAGAAGTTCAGAAAAAAAATTTTAAAAAAGAAAACAAATAAAGCAAAATATAAAAAAGAAAATATATATATATATTAGACTGGTGACTAGAACAGAGTCACCCACTTAATTGTGGGGTATTTTGGTCTCTTAGAAGAAAGTACCTCCCAAAATTTTAAAGAATGAAAAAAGTATATAAGGGTAAACACAATGAAGGGATGGAATATGCCTATAAAGACAAAAACAAAATTTTTTTTTAATTTCTAAAAAAAAGGAGTTGATAAAGTAAGTTGGTTTGGAGAATAAAGAAAAAGAAAGTGGTGAGAATTTGCTCAGGCTGGAGACTAGAACAAGCCCAGAGCTAGATTTAGGGTATATTTTGATCCACTAGAGAAAGTTGTACCCCAAATTTTTTAGAAGAAAAAAACCCTATGTGAATACAAAAAATAAAGTTAAATACTATGAAGAGTAAAATATGACTATGATAATGAAGGTTCAAAAAAGATTATTTTTTTTTTTGGAAAGGTATTGTTAAGATAAACTAGTTAAAAAATGTTAAAAAAAGAAAAGGGTAAAAGTTAAAAAAAAATTTAGCAGAAAAAGAGAAAAAGAAAAAAAGTAAAATTAAAGAAAAAATTAAATTAACTGCAAGACTAAAGAATCATGGGGAGAAAGCCTTGAATTCCGCGCTTTGCTTTCTCCTCCTCTAGAATTCCGCTGCTCTCCTTGTTAAGTGAACTTGGTCTTGGCTGGATTTCTTGTTGATCTTCTGGGGGTGGGGGGGGCTGTTGTAGTGATTCTCAAGTGTCTTTGCCTGAGGCAGAATTGAACTGCCCTTACCAGGGGCCGGGCTAAGTAATCTGCTCAGTTTCACTTTCAGGAGCTTTTGTTCCCTGAAGGCTTTCTGTAGAGTTCCGGAGGACGGGAATGAAAATGTTGACCTCCCAATCTTCGGCCCGGAGGAGCCGAGAGCTCGGGGCTCCACTCCTCAGTGCACCCTCAGAGAAAAGTGCCCAATCACTCCCATCTCCCTGGCCTCTGGCTGCGCTCCGAGCCCACCCAGCCTGCGACCAGCTCAAGTTAACCCTGAGCTGAGAGCTCACTCCTCAGCTCTGTCTCTGTTGCTGGCTTCCCTGCTCCAATACCTGTGAACTCTGTGACACTCAGACACCCCTGATCCTTCTGTGACCCTGCGGGACCTGGGGCCACACTGACCCCATGTAGGCTTCACCCCAGTTTAGCCTCTGGAGCGATGTCCCTCAGTGGAGCAGACCTTTAAAAGTACCGTTTTAGTGCTCCATTGCTCCACAGCTTGCCAGGAGCTGGCCCCTCCCCCGCGGTCTATCCTCCCATTGCTTTCCATTCACTTCTCCGCCGGTCCTACCTTTCAGAAAGTGGTCGATTTTCTGTTTTCAGAATTGCTGTTCTTCCTCTCTTCGATCCCCTGTTGGATTTGTAGGTGTTCACAATGGTTTGATAAGCTATCTAGCTGATCTCTTGCTACCCAATGTAGTCTCAGCCTGCTACTTCTCCACCATCTTGACTCCTCCCCCAAAGTTGGCAATTTCTGATGAAAGCCAAAACTTAAACATTTTCTCTCTTAGTTACAGGTGCAACACAAAAGGGTATTCAAATTATATTTTCAGAATCCTTGTTTTATAAGGCATTGTTTTCTTGCATGTGTTGACTCATTCACTTAGGGTCCTGACATAGCAGCTGGTTCATATTATGAAATTGAATCCAAAAAAGGAATTTCATAAATAAATAGTAAATAGGAACTGCTCAGTGGGACCTGAGGTTCTAGATGTTGATCTTGATCATGCTGTGGATCTGTTGGTTCCTTAGGAATGTTCTGGCTCTCACTCCTATTTCTAGATGAAACAAGGATAATGGTCTAGGGCAATCTCTGAAAGGCAAGAACATTTTTTTCCAATGTAGTCTGAAACGTGTGGAAGTAGGAAATTCAGTTGCATACTGTTTTTGTAGTCATGGATGACAGAGCCTTCTTAGCAGCATCTGAAGTTCCATGTGGCCCAAATCTGTGGTCTATAAGAAGATACCTAATTTTCTATCCCTTGGGGTAGCTCTGAGTACAGGTTGTCCTGAAAGAGCACTCTGGTAAACTGATTAATTTTTTTTTAAGATTTTATTTATTTATTTGTCAGAGAGAGATAGAGAGAGAGAGAGAGAGTGCACAGGCAGACAGAGGCAGAGGGAGAAGCAGGCTCCCTGCCGAGCAAGGAGACCGATGTGGGACTCGATCCCAGGACGCTGGGATCATGACCTGAGCTGAAGACAGCCACTTAACCAACTGAGCCACCCAGGCGTCCCTGGTAAACTGTCTAAAGTGAGAAAACATTGCCTCTATGATATTTAACTTTGTAGTGCAAACAGGAATAAAGAGCTCTGAATCCAAATGTATTACCCAGAGTGTGAAACAGTGAGATGTTGGGAAACAACTGTCCCTTGAATTGATTTGTCTCCTCTAATTTTTATCCAGAAGTGTGCCAACATCAAAATCCAGCTGGAGGGTCTTATTGTAATTCCCCCTTCTCATAACTACTCTGCAAATGCTGGCAGCAATGTGATGGGAATGGCAAGCCATAGCACTAATATGTTTTAAAAACAGACGGGACGCTGATCACCTCTGTTCTGCCACATGTTGCCTTGCAGGAGAGAAAAGGCCTGGAATGCCTAACTGCATTGAGCTTCCTCACCATAATCAGTAGCTGTTTGGAACACATAATCTCAACCCAAGTTTTCTGAGAAGTTTTTGTTAAAAAAGAACACCATATTTCTGGTTCCTGTCCTTAATGTATGGAATCAGAAATTCTGGGCAAGAAAGCTATATTTTTAAAAAGTTCTTGGTATGATTCTTATGTACTCTAAAGTTTGAGGAGTTCTAAATATTTAAGAATCCTGGCAAACTGTTTCAAGCACTGTGAAGATACACTCAACTACTTAACCACCATAAAGAAATATTTTTTTAAGTCAGAAAATAGCCCTCAAGTCACTGTCTTAGTAGGCTCTCCATTCTTCTGGCTCTTACCCCTAAAATTCCATCTTGCTATTGATAATTCTCACTTATGTATTATCCTAGAGCCTTGTCCAGCCTTATTACCTGGTTTCTTGGATCTGCTTGGTTTCAGGAACATAAAATCTTGAATGTTAGGGCTAGATGTGATTTTAGAGCTCATCTCTTCCAAAACCCACATTCCATGAAGGTTTGGCCTTGGCAGGGTCAGGGGGGTATCCCACTATATCTTCCCTTCAGAGAAAATCCTACTTTGGGAAAAATCAGTATATCCTCAATCAAACCCACATTTCCCTAATTTGTCAAATAGATACTGAAAGTCCAGTGTTGTTTCAAAGGGCAGGGCACTGAGAAGCCAGAGCCATATCAGATTAAAGGCAATAGCAACTAGGGATGCCTTAGTGGCACAGTTCATTTGGCTATATGACTATTGTTTAGGCTAAGGTTGTGATCAAGGTCATGAGATCGAGCCCCCTGTTGGGCTCTGTGCTCAGCGCGAAGTCTGCTTGGGACTCTCTCCCTTCCACTCCTCCCCTCTAAAATGAGTAAATAAAATCTTTAAAGGTAATGCCATCTAAAGCAAGTCATATGTGTGTTGTCCTCTTTATACTGTTATTCTGTTTATAACTACTTCTCCCTGAGCTCAGGTTTTATGTATTATCAGCATTATATTCCTGTGTACTTTGCACAGGCCTGTACATTTTAGGCTTCTGGCAAATACCTATTTAATGATAGAAGGAAGAAGGAGGAAGGAAAGGAGGAATTGTTCTTTTAAACAAAATTTAGAGCTGCTTTTGAACATGTGGACCTGAGCTATCACCAATAGTCTTCATGTGGTTAAGATATCTGGTGTTCATCAATATTCATATTCTTTTCCTCATGAGCACACAACAACCCATTTCAGTCTACTATGTGGATAGATAGATATGCTCATATAACTGAGTTCTGCCAAAGGAATGTGAGTAGAAGTGATAGGTACTACTTCCAGAGTTGGCTCATGAAGATCTCCCACATAGGATTCTTACTCTTTCAATATCCTCCAACTAAATGAAGTCAAATATAAGGCCCTAGGGGAGGGTGGATCGATAAGACTGAAGGTCTTTGGTATCTGACTACTTCGAACAAAAGCTCCACTGGCTTTTACTGGACTGTGATGTAGGCAAGAAGGAAACTTCTATTGTTTCTATACCCACTGAAATTTTGTTACATCATTTAGCCCATTGAACTTGCTTGAAAACAACCATGCTTATTCTCACAGTTGTGCCACTTGTTATGATGTTTCATTAGCTGGGCATCATTTAAATCATCTATTTCCGTGAGTCTTAACTCTCCTGGTTTCAGGGAGTCTACAGTTAACAGATCTATGGTCATTAGCCAAAAAACCAATACCTTCCTGTCTTCTAAAGTTCACATATGGGTGAATAATGCAAGAGAGTATCTAGATGAATCAGAGGAAGGTAATAACTTAGACCAAGTTTCACCATTATCAAAGTGATCTGTCATCAGAGACAACTTTGTGGGAATATGCTTAGTTTAATGTTTGGCTATTGTCACCTTACAATTCCTTACACTTTTTAAACAAGAGGCCTTACTATCTCATTTTGTACTGGGACCTGCAAACCATTTAGCCAGTCCTGATTATCATACTTAAGAGAAACAAGAAATTTCTCTTTGGTTCATCTTGGACTTCTATGTCCTGGATGACTGGTACCAACTACATAAGTATGGGCTACAGAAGCATGAGCTCAAAGACTAGACCTGGCCAATAGTTGCCCATGTACACAACTTCATTCCATATCTTCCCTGTGACATGACAACTCTCTGAACTCTGATCTGCCTTAGGTGTCTCCATGGTAAAGGGGATGACATATTCCAATGCAATTACCCAGCAAGAAAATGGAAGGTCTCCTTTATCAAAACTGACAAGAAGCTATGGCATCATTTTAGAAGGTTTCTGTTTCTTGATTTGCCTTGATATAACTTTCTTCACATACTTAATTCTTGAATTGTCTCCTATTCTTGTGATACTATTGATTTCTGGTTCCTGGCCTTCCTGAATTCTCATCACTTATTAGCAACCTCAATTATCTGTCAACTCAGATGTTTCAGGTTCCCCTCTATGTGTCTTTGTACTTATCCATTTTTAGCTAGCCCTTCAAGGATTTCCCATTAAACCTTCTAACCTGCCTTTCATCCAGATTCTCGAGTTTGCCTTCTAGTTCTGGCTTGACTATCAGCTATTGGTGTAGGTTTTTTGACTCAAACTTCAATTCTGCCATCACTACCAGAGGTATTTCTCCCTTTAAAAAAATAACCTTGATCAGTACTGGCTGGTAAATGTTTAACAACCAGATATTTGCAGGGAATGGGTATAAAGCCTGACTGGTAGTATTTGACAGTTTCTGTAGTGTACATACTCCCACAATGATGAATTTCAAGCTATCAAGGTAACGTCACTGAACTCAGAACTAGAAGAAATGTATGTAATTGACTTGACTAACACAAGTCTGTGTGAGGCAGTTCTAGCATACTGCTGGCTAAAAGTTTAATTTGCCTCTTTCTGAAGAGCAATTGCACCACTGGTCACCCTGTTGCCCAAGTCAAAATCCTCTTGTCTTCCAAAGCTCCCCTGAAGAAACCAGTCATTTTATACCAGAGAAAGTCAGGACTATCCAAAGGAATTAAACTTGATGGTTGCGCCATGTTTGACTTCTTTGTCTTCTCATCCTTACATTAATTAATCGCTAAATTATATAGAGCTTATTTCCTTAATAGCTGGTAAATTGACATCATTTTCTCCATTTCTCATGACATTGTGATTTTGGGGCTACCATATTTTTTTATACTTCTGTCTTCAGTCTTGCCCCCTTCTAATCTTCTCTCTATTTTGCTTTCTAAATACAATGTGATCACATTGTGACCTTCAATAGTGTCTCATTGTCTATAGCAAAAAGTCATACATTGTCTTTTGTGAACTGTTCCAACTTCACAACTTCACAGCGTCAACAGTAGTCCTCTCATCTCTTATTCTACACTCCAGCTAAGTACTTTTTTTGTATGTGGGTTTTTTTGTCTTGTTTTGTTTTATTTTTATCATTCTACATTTTTATTGCTTCTCATTTTTGGAGATTAAGAACACCAATGCATCATCTACAGCTATAGTGTACTACCTCAAAATCCACCCTAAATACATATGTTGTACACACACACACACACACACACACCCCACACACATGATTGGCAACTAGAAAAGAGAAGTAACGTAACATTTCTTTCAGTCTGTTGCTGATGTGATAGGGCCTAAGAAGCTACACCTTTATCTCTTTCTGATTCCAAACATTTGGTTTAATATCAATGATCATGGCTGGCATTCCTTCCACAGAGGAAGGCAATCTAAATGTGTCAGACATAATTAGTTTACCTTCTCCTTCAGAGTGAGGGATAGCATAGCACCATGTTGCTAGTAGCATCAGAAAGTTACCACCTGAGGAAGGAACGGGAAAAAAAGCTGTTACCATAACTCAGAGACAGTACTGTATGAAGGTACTTCATCTTTTTATTTATTTATTTATTTGAGAGAGAAAGCATGAATAGAGTAAAGAGAGAGGGAGAGAATCTTAAGAAGACTCCACACTGAGCACAGGACCTGACAGGGGGCTCAATTTCATGATCCTGAGACCATGACCTGAGCCAAAATCAAGAGTTGAACACTTAACTGACTGAGCCACCTAGGCACCCCAAGGTACTTCTTCTCACCATGCCTGTGGCCTTTGGTAGAAATAGCCACAGGAACTCCACAAGGAAACCTGGAAAATACATACCAATCTCACATCTCTCATGCCCTCCAATCTACTGCCAATGACTCCAAGTGGCTAATTCCAATAAGAAGCCAAATAACAAATAGGGAAAGATGCAATTTGTGTATATAATCCATAAAAATCAGACTCTTATATCCTAGAACAGGATTGAGAGAAGTAGAGTGAGATCCAGAAGTATAAACACAAGTTACCAACACAGCCAATGCCTACTTACTGAACACTTACTTTACTTAACAAGTGGTAACTCTAGTTCATAAAAGTGCCCTACATTATATACACAGTTATCTCCATTTTACAAATGAGCGAACAGGCTTAGCTGGCTCTGCTGGCCTGCAGGACAAGGATTCAAACTCAGATCTGCCTTGGTCTGAAGGTTGAATTCTTTCCATTTTTACACATTGCCATTATTGTTTTAATATTTGGTCTCATCCACTAGACTGCTCTATTTGAGTACAAGGTTAACATTTCATTTATCTTTATATCACCAGCACCTGTGCAGTGGCTTGCCCATAGTAGGTAAAGTAGATAATAAATATTTGTGAAATTGATTAACAAAATTAACAGAATGATTTAGTAGTTTAATTTATGTGAGTGAGGACTGGGTAATGGAAACATGTCAGGGGATGTTAATGAATTATACCTGGCACTAAAGGCATATCTTTACAATTGTCCTTTATAGATAATTGTCCTCTTAACATCATAGGGAGAAAGAATGGTTATCTGGTCTCTTAACCATAATGGAGTGTTAAAGAAAACTGACAATAAGTGGGTTCTCTGTATGCTGATCATCTTCCCCCAGACTTGGCTAAGAGCGGGGGGTAACAAACAATGGATCTTGCTTTTCCCAGTCCTTCCTCTATGACTTTTCTTCTGAGCTGCCATGCCCCTTTCTAATGGTTCATTTCTCTTTCCTTTTCACTTAACTTGGCTTTTATATATCTGTCCATCACTGACTAAGTACTAGCTAGGATGGCATGACTCTTTTTTAACTTTCAAAGAAGCTGCCTGTTCTGAATGTGTGATGCTAGAGAATAGGTTTTGGGAAGTCCTTGAGAACAGTTGTTTGTGTTCTTTCAAAGGTTGCCAAGTAATAAATAGTTGTTTGAAAGTGAAGGGTAAAGTGGTATTTCATCACCCCATTTTCCGCTGTTCTTGTGATGGCTCAAATCATAAAACATTGTGTTTCAACCTTCGTAGAGAGATCCCATCAGCCTGGGGTTACTTAGTGGGCAGAGACACTTGCTTCCCTACTCAGTACCCAGGGCACTACTCAATCCCTGCCCAGTAGGAACTCCTCTGGTTGAACCTTTGAAAATCTAAAGCTGATTGAAGCTTCTGAGCCAACAAAAGAGGCAAAGCCCCTTTGTACTTCAGCAAGGAAATGTTCCAGTTCTTTTGCACTTTACTAATGAAGGCTGGCCCCGTAGCCCTAGTGTCCCTGGTGCACAGAGGGGGGTTGTAGGGAAAAAAGGTAGCTTCACTCTCTGAGGTCATCCTTCTCTTCCCAGGGACTTTTATGGATGGCTTTCCAGTCATTGAGGGGTTTGCTACTCATTCAGATTTCATAGCTTTGGATCTGGGTGAGGAAAAAAAAAAAAAGAGACAGAGTTATCTTGTATATTGCTGAATTGCATCAAGTATTCCAATGTCTGGACTCAGGCATATTTTGTCTCCTTTACATTCATCCGCACCTAGCTTCACTCATTTAGGGAGCCTAACCAGCCTTTTAGAGATTTCAGTTTCCCATCATGAATTTAGTTTGTAAGTTATAGTGCTATGAAGATATAAATTATTTACCATTTTTGTTATTGTTGGATCAGGTTAAAGCACTTCACAGTAGAGTTTTGGATGTTCATTCTCATACTATCTAATGCCTCTAGTAAGCTGAATGAAGGGAGTCTTTGCTCCTGACACAATCTTCGAAAATGTGAGGTTGTTAAAAGCCCAACACCCAAATCCCAAATCGCAACCTGTTGTGTTATATATTTGGATATGGAAATTGAAATAAATAGAATTGCAAACAACAGGCCTGAAAGGAGCTCTAGAATGTGATCCCCAATCTTCAACTTTATAAATAAACTGTTTGGGACCTAGAGTGATTACTGGACATGAGTTAATGTGTAAGATGAAAACAGTGTCCTATTGGTAATTGACTAGAAATCTTCACATTTGCAGAACTCATTAAATTAATTGTGGTGTAGCATTTGAGCTTATAATAAGAGAATATAATGTAAAAGATGGTTCTGAAACCACTTAGAAGCATCTGGCCCAAATCAGACTCCAATTTTAGACATAGTCGTACCTAAAGTTTTCTATAATTTATTACATCAGAAGACTCAAAGGATTATTTTTATGCAGAGAAAATTGGACTCATATAAAAGTTATTTTCATCACTTCATCTAATTACAAAGCAGAGCACAGAACTATGACTACTCAAACATGTGGCAGATATAACAAAGGGTGAATAGAAATGAAAGACAGTCTTGAATAGCTGCCAAGGTAAGCAAAGATGGGAAAAATGACTCCCATGATTAGAGGGGAAAATATGAAAGCAGTAATTTCTTTTTAGAATGTTTACACACTTGATTTGGTTAGGTATTTTAAGGGTTTGTGTTATCTATGATATTGATTTTTCCTTACTAGCATGTAGTTTATTCCAGCAATAATGTGTGTTTTTATCACAACTGAGTTTAAGGAATATGGTCTCCCACTGAGAAAAAGAAAGAAAAAGACTTATGGCTGGGCCAGGGAATGTGAATTTGAGCAAACAGACATAGAGTCTACATTTAGGCTACAGGTCCATGTTACTCCAGGTGATTTTTTCCTTCCTTTGGGATAATGCAAAACTACATTAGCATTGAGGAGGAAATCATTAGCATTGAGGAAAGAAATTTTAGACAAAAAAAAAATGTTTGTGGTTAAAAGTGAAACAAAAGAAACCTTGGTATGAGGAGTCAGTCAACTATTTTGAGTTCTTTAAAAAAAACAAAGAACCCTATTTGGTCCAGAAAAAATACTGAAACATTCTCTCAACTCTCAGTTTTACCTTTAGGGAGATTAAATACATTTTAGCTTACCTAGTTCCTTTCTAATATATCAATGCTGAGCAGCAGTCTGCATACAAGTCAGAGAAATGTGAAATTAAATCCAAATCATGTAGTTTATAGCCATGTGAACTTGAGCAAATCTTTCCCTCTGAACCTCAACTTCCTTATCAATTAAATGGTGTAAGTAATGGCTATTTTTAGGGTTGGCACAAGGGGTAAGTACAAAAAGATAAATGTCAGTAAATAGTGTTTTCAAATTTCTGATGAGCAGATTCTTGTCTGAGACTCAGCACTGTCAGGATATTTCCACTCTCTCTGGAAATGACTGGAAGACTAACTGTTTTCTTTTCTTTTTTTTTTTAATATTTTATTTTTTTATTTCTTTTCAGCGTAACAGAGTTCATAGTTTTACACCACACCCAGTGCTCCATGCAATGCGTGCCCTCCACAACACCCACCACCTGGCTCCCCCAACCTCCCACCCCCCGCCCCTTCAAAACCCTCAGGTTGTTTTTCAGAGTCCATAGTCTCTCATGGTTCATCTCCCCCCCCAATTTCCCTCAACTCCCTTCTCCTCTCCATCTCCCCATGT
>PISX010036345.1:0-12049 GCA_004024625.1 Mellivora capensis | reverse complement strand
ACATCTGTATCTTTGGGGTAAATACCCAGTAGCGCAATTGCAGGGTCATAGGGAAGCTCTATTTTTAACTTCTTGAGGAACCTCCACACTGTTCTCCAGAGTGGCTGCACCAACTTGCATTCCCACCAACAGTGTAGGAGGGTTCCCCTTTCTCCACATCCTCTCCAACACACGTTGTTTCCTGTCTTGCTGAATTTGGCCATTCTAACTGGTGTGAGGTGGTATCTCAATGTGGTTTTAATTTGTATCTCCCTGATGGCTAGTGATGATGAACATTTTTTCATGTGTCTGTTAGCCATTTGTATGTCTTCATTGGAGAAGTGTCTGTTCATATCTTCTGCCCATTTTTTGATGTGATTATGTTTTGCATGTGTTGAGTTTAAGAAGTTCTTTATAGATCTTGGATATCAACCTTTTTTCTGTACTGTCATTTGCAAATATCTTCTCCCATTCCGTGGGCTGCCTCTTTGTTTTGTTGACTATCTCCTTTGCTGTGCAGAAGCTTTTGATCTTGATGAAGTCCCAAAAGTTCATTTTTGCTTTTGTTTCCTTTGCCTTTGGTGACATATCTTGAAAGAAGTTGCTGTGGCTGATATCAAAGAGGTTACTGCCTATGTTCTCTCCTAGGATTCTGATGGATTCCTGTCTCACATTGAGGTCCTTTATCCATTTCAAGTTGATCTTTGTGTACGGTGTAAGAGAATGGTCGAGTTTCATTCTTCTACATATAGCTGTCCAGTTTTCCCAGCACCATTTATTGAAGAGACTGTCTTTTTTCCACTGTATATTTTTTCCTGCTTTGTTGAAGATTATTTGACCATAGAATTGAGCGTCCATATCTGGGCTCTCTACTCTGTTCCATTGGTCTATGTGTCTGTTTTGATGCCAGTACCATGCTGTCTTGGTGATCACAGCTTTGTAGTAAAGCTTGAAATCAGGTAATGTGATGCCACCAGTTTTATTTTTGTTTTTCAACATTTCCTTAGTGATTCCAGGTCTCTTCTGATTCCATACAAATTTTAGGATTATTTGCTCCAGCTCTTTGAAAAATACTGGTGGAATTTTGATCGGAAAGGCATTAAAAGTATAGATTGCTCTAGGTAGTATAGACATTTTAACAATGTTTATTCTTCCGATCCAAGAACATGGAATGGTCTTCCATCTTTTTATGTCTTCTTCGATTTCTTTCATGAGTGTTCTGTAGTTCCTCGAGTAGAGATCCTTTACCTCTTTGGTTAGGTTTATTCCCAGGTATCTTATGGTTCTATGTGGTATAGTAAATGGAATCGATTCTCTAATTTCCGTTTCTGTATTTTCATTGTTAATGTATAAGAAAGACACTGATTTCTGTACATTGACTTTGTATCCTGCCACGTTACTGAATTGCTGTATGAGTTCTAGTAGTTTGGGGGTGGAGTCTTTTGGGTTTTCCATATAAAGTATCATGTCATCTGTGAAGAGAGAGAGTTTGACTTCTTCCTTGCCAATTTGGATACTTTTTATTTCTCTTTGTTTTCTGATTGCTGTTGCTAGGACTTCTAACACTATGTTGAACAAAAGTGGTGAGAGTGGCCATCCTTGTCGTGTTCCTGATCTCAACGAGAAGGCTGTGAACTTCTTCCCATTGAGGATGATGTTTGCTGTGGGTCTTTCACAGATAGATTTGATGAAGTTCAGGAATGTTCCCTCTATCCCTATACTTTGAAGCGTTTTAATCAGGAACGGATGCTGGATTTTGTAAAATGCTTTTTCTGCATCAATTGAGAGGACCATGTGATTCTTCTCTCTTCTCTTATTGACTTGTTCTATCACATTGATTGATTTTCGAATGTTGAACCACCCTCGTAACCGAGGGATGAATCCCACCTGGTCATGGTGGATGATCTTTTTAATGTGCTGTTGGATCCCGTTTGCTAGGATCTTGTTGAGAATCTTAGCATCCATATTCATCAGTGATATTGGTCTGAAATTCTCCTTATTGGTGTGATCTTTGCCTGGTTTGGGGATCAGGGTAATGCTGGCTTCATAAAGAGTCTGGACGTTTTCCTTCCGCTTCAATTTTTTGCAGCAGCTTCAGGAGAATAGGTGTTATTTCTTCTTTAAATGTTTGATAGAATTCCCCAGGTAATCCATCAGGTCCTGTGCCCTTGTTTTTTGGGAGATTTTTGATCACTGTTTCAATCTCGTTACTAGATATTGGTCTATTCACGTTGTCAATTTCTTCCTGGTTCAAATTTGGGAGTTGAAATTTTTCCAGGAATGCATCCATTTCATCTAGGTTGCTTAACTTATTCGCATGTAACTGTTGATAATAACATCTGATGATTGTTTCTATTCCTTGGTGTTAGTTGTGATCTCTCCCTTTTCATTTGTAATTTTATTAATTTGAGCTTTCTCTCTTTTCTTTTGGATTTTGTGGCCAGTGGTTTATTGATCTTATTGATTCTTTCAAAAACCAGCTTCTAGTTTCATTGATACGTTCTACTGTATCTCTAGTTTCTACCTCATTGATCTCTGCTCTAACTTAACACACACAAAACAGATAATCATATCAAAAAATGGGCAGAAGAGGGGCGCCTGGGTGGCTCAGTGGGTTAAAGCCTCTGCCTTCAGCTCGGGTCATGGTCCCAGGGTCCTGGGATCGAGCCCCACATCGGGCTCTCTGCTCAGCAGGGAGCCTGCTTCCTTCTCTCTCTCTCTGCCTGCCTCTCTGCCTACTTGTGATCTCTGTCTGTCAAATAAATTAAAAAAAAAATCTTTAAAAAAAAAATGGGCAGAAGATATGAACACACACTTCTCCAATGAAGACATACAAATGGCTATCAGACACATGAAAAAATGTTCATCATCACTAGCCATCAGGGAGATTCACATTAAAACCACATTGAGATACCACCTCACATCAGTTAGAATGGCCAAAATTAGCAAGACAGGAAACAATGTGTGTTGGAGAGGATGTGGACAAAGGGGAACCCTCTTACACCGTTGGTGGGAATGCAAGTTGGTGCAGCCACTCTGGAGAACAGTGTGGAGATTCCTCAAGAAGTTAAAAATAGAGCTTCCCTATGACCCTGCAATTGCGCTACTGGGTATTTACCCCAAAGATACAGATGTGGTGAAAAGAAGGGCTATCTGTGCCCCAGTGTTTATAGCAGCAATGGCCATGGTCGCCAAACTGTGGAAAGAACCAAGATGCCCTTCCACGGATGAATGGATAAGGAAGATGTGGTCCATATACACTATGGAGTATGATGCCTCCATCAGAAAGGATGAATACTCAACTTTTGTAGCAACATGGACAGGACTGGAAGAGATTATGCTGAGTGAAATAAGTCAAGCAGAGAGAGCCAATTATCATATGGTTTCACTTATTTGCAGAGCATAACAAATAACATGGAGGACATGGGGAGATGGAGAGGAGAAGGGAGTTGAGGGAAATTGGAGGGGGAGATGAACCATGAGAGACTATGGACTCTGAAAAACAACCTAAGGGTTTTGAAGGGGGGGAGGGTGGGAGGTTGTTGGAGCCAGGTGGTGGTTATTATGGAGGGAATTCATTGCATGGAGCACTGGGTGTGGTGCAAAAACTGTGAATTCTGTTATGCTGAAAATTTAAAAAAAAAAAGAAATTAAAAATAGAGTGTCCTGATGACTCTGTAATTGCACTACTGGGTATTTACCCCAAATATACAGACATAGTGAAAAAAGGGGCCATCTGTACCCCAATGTTCATAGCAGCAATGGCCGGAGTTGCCAAACTGGCAAGAAACAAGATGCCCTTCAAGGGATGAATGGATAAGGAAGATGTGGTCCATATATACTATGCAGTTTTATGCCTCCATCAAAAAGGATGAATACCCAACTCTCTTTTAAGATTTTATTTATTTGACAGAGAGAGATCACAAGTAGGCAGAGAGGCAAGCAGAGAGAGAAGAGGAGAAAGCAGGTTCTCTGCCGAGCAGAGAGCCATATGTGGGACCCAATCCCAGGACCCTAAGACCACAACCTGAGCTAAAGGCAGAGGCTTAACCCACTGAGCCACCCAGGCACCCCGAATACCCAGCTTTTGTATCAACATGGACGGGACTGGAAGATATTATGCTGAGTGAAATACATCAAGCCCAGAGAGTCAATTATCATATGGTTTTGCTTATTTGTGGAGCATAAGAAATAATACGGAGGACATGGGGAGATGGAGAGAAGGGAATTGGGGGAAATTGGAGGGAGAGACAAACCAAGAGAGTGTGGACTCTGAAAAGCAATCTGAGGGTTTTGGAGGGGCGGGGTTGGAGATTGGGTGAGCCTGGTAGTGGGTATTATGGAGGGCATGGATTGCATGGAGCACTGGGTATGAATGAATTCTGGAACAATTGGTTCCAGAATGAATTCTGGAACAATGAAATCTGGAACAATGAAATGAAATTTTAAAAATAAAAATTTTTAAAAAGAAAGAAAAAAAATGGGCAGAAGACATGAGCAGACACTTCTCCAAAGAAGACATGCTAATGGTTAACAGACACTGGAAACAGTGTTCATCATCATCATTAGTGATCAGGGAATTTATAACAATGAATCATGGAACATTACAGCAAAAACTAATGATGTACTGTATGGTGACTAACATAACACTATTTAAAAAAATCACACTGAGGTACCACCTTACACCAGTTAGAATGGAAAAAATTTACAAGGCTAAAACAGAAATGTTGGAGAGGTTGTGACAAAAGCGGTATCCACTTACACCGTTGGTGGGAATCCAAGTTGGTACAGCTACTTTGAAAAGCAGTGTGCAGGTTCCTCAAAAACTTTAAAATACAACTACCCAATGACCCAGCAATTGCACCACTGGGTATTTACCCCAAAGATACAGAGGTAGTGAAAAGGGCCATCTGTACCCCAATGTTCATAGCAGCAATATACACTATAGCCAACCTGTGTAAAGAGCCAAGATGCCCTTTAATAGATGAATAGATAAAGAAGATATGGTCCATATACACAATGGAATATCACTCGGCCATCAGAAAGGACAAATACACAGCTTTTGCATCAATGTGGATGCAACTGGAGGAAGTTACGCTAAGCAGAATAAGTCAAGTGGAGAAAGTTAGTTGTCAGATGATTTCACTTATTTGTGGGACATAAGGAGTATCATGGAGGATATTAGGAGAAGGAAGGGAAAATGGAGGGAATGAAATCAGGGTAAGATGAAACATGAGAGACCATGGACCCCAAGAAACAAACTGAGGCTTTTATAGGAGAGGTGGGTGGGGAATGGGATGGCTACTAAGGAGGGCATGTAAATTACAGAGCACTGGGTGTTATACATAAACACTGTAGCATGGAACACTCCATCCAAAAGAAATGATGTACTGTATGGTGAGTAAATTAACATAATAAAAAATTTTTAATAAAAAATAAAACTAAGAAATAAGGATACCACTCAAAAAAGGGTGCAATTATGTGGAAGTATACTGCAAAATTATGTTTAAAGATTCTCAAGAGTTTACATATATAAAAGGAGGAAATAAACCCTCTGATATGCAAACATATGAATTCTTATATTAAATATAAATAGACAAAATACTTTTATTCCTTTGACAAAACATGCATCTTTATTATTTTTAGATGTTTCGTTCAAGATTAAGAGTAGGAAAATAACACTGAGCTACTGAGAAGTCCTGGAGCTCAGTCTCTGAGGAACGAGGTGAGGGGATTTGTGTCACCCTGTGACACCCTGTGTCATCCCGAGGCTCTCTGTGCTCCTGTGAAGTGTCGCACAGCACGTATGGGGAGTAGGAGGCTGGTCCTTTTCAAAGCCCAGACTACTTGGTCCACACAAGATGCTCTGGCCAGGAGTATCAAAGAGAACTGGAGGGCAGCAGGAAACTGCTTCTGAGAAGGGCCCAGATGGGACAGCCTTGCCCCTCCCAGTCTAGAAGGTAGAACAGTCTCTTGCTATGGAAGAAGTCTTGCTTGGAAAGTGGAAACCAGGGGCCTGGGGGCCCAATCAGTTAAGCATCTGCCTTCTGCTCAGTTCATGATCCCAAGGTCCTGGGACTGAGTGCTCCCTGCTCAGTTAGAGTCTCATTCTCCCTCAGCCCCTCTCACCTGCTCCTGCATGCACTCTCTGTCTGTCTCTCTCTCTCTCTCTCTCTCAAAAATAAATAAGCATAATACCACCCACTCAGAAAGAACAGGTTTTCCAGGAGGTAGAGAACAGCCCTTTTCCTCTGGACTATCACTTGGCAATGCCATCTTCACTCTAATTACTCCTTTTAAAATCAAACATGTTTTCCTCTATTCACTAGCTGTTATTTCAAGAGATATGGCAAAATGAGAGAGTTAAAGTAGGAAAATGAAGAGTGCATTTCATGGATCTTTAACAATCAAACAATCAGCATGGCAATATACACATCAGATCACATAGGCCTTGATTTGATCATTATGATAACTGGTACTATTGAAAATTTTCCCTGAAGGACAAAGCTCCAATATATTGATTGGTGGACAACAAACATGATTAACTCTATATCTGTATTGTATATTGGCACAGAGATCATACACAATAAATCTCTACATGCACAACCATAGGTATGAGTGTGTCAATATCTATTTTTTCTCCGTATTGTGTTGTGTTCTAATTTGAAGAAAATATTTAAGTGTTGCATGTGAACTACACATATGGATTCCACTTCATGATGCAAACTCCTATATGTAATCTATAAGTATGTCTATATTGATGTCTATAAACTGTAGAAAATACAGATATGGATATCTATTTGGAGATAGATACAGATAAGACACATGATACGTGTAAATAGATATAGACAGTCATAGATATATAATCTACAATATTCTACATGTAGATACAGATAGATATCTATATCTCGATATAGATACACGTATAAATGAGATATAAACCTCTCGGAGGCATGCCTGGGTGACTCAGTCCATTGAGGGTCTGAAACGTGGTATCAGCTCAAGTTGGGATCTGGCGGTTGTGGGAAGGAGCCCTGCAGTCAGGCCCCATGCTCAGTGCAAAGTTGGCTTCAGATTCCATCTTCCTCCCCCTCTCCCTCCCCTTTGTCCCTCCATGATTGAACACGCATGCTTGCATGCTCTCACACTCTCTCTAAAATAAATGAATGAAATCTTTTTTAAAAAACATCTCCTAAGGGGCACTTGGGTGGTTCAGTGGGTTAAGTCTCTGCCTTCACCTGAGGTGATGATCTCAGGGTCCAGGGATTGAGCCAGGCATCTCACTCTCTGCTTAGCAGGGAGCCTGCTTCCCCCTCTCCTTTGGCCTCCCGCTCCCCCTGCTTGTGCTCCCTATCTCTCTCTCTCTCTCTCTCTCAAGTAAATAAAAATCTTTTTAAAAATACACCTCTCCTAAAATTGAGGAAAATTGGAAATTAAGGAGCCACAAACTCCACATAAACAGAAAGGATTTATGTCTCTGCCTTTCAAAGGGCTTGCCCTTCATAGCTCCAAATTCAGTGGAGGTCTCCAACGTAAACTAATTTCATCAACTCAGGAACATGAGTGTTCACAACCAAATCACTTTCTTGCCAACAGGCCCAAAACTCCTTCATAAAGGAGAGAAAGATCTGCCTTCCATAGATGCCAATTTGACGGAATTCATGTCTTTTAAAATTGGTACAATCACCTGAGGTTGTTTAAGAATTAGGTAAAATGTAATTCTATGCTCTCCACTACCCATTTCAGTTCAGCCTATCCATTTCTACCTGAAAATGTTTACAGCGCTCATCTCCCAAACTCCCATGACATCACACTTCACATGACTGACTATTGCCCTTCTAGTAGGAAAACTACAAAATGATCACTGGCTCCCCAAAACTGTACTCACTGCCTGAATTTCCCCTCCAGTACAATTCTCTTCTTTTCACTGATGACCTGTCACTCACTGATCCATTTTCATGTTCCTTTTCCTACACTTCACTGCCTACTTTAATTCTGGGAAATTTATGTGACAAACTTACCTGACACACTCAAAGACTTCTCTATAAGATCCATATCGCTTCAGGACCTGGAGTTTATAATTGCATAGTTTCTGTGCTACTCCACTGACCATCAGCAAAACTTCAAACACATGAGTATTTATAAGATAATTATATAGTATCACATTACAATTACAATTATGATGTATTGTTAACTTTGAAGGAGAAGATCAAAATGTTCTGTTAGTTTCTCATCATTGTACTGGGGACGTTGAGGGGATGAGTGAATTACCAACATTAGGAACACTAAGGAAATTCCTACAATTTACATATTTCTCATAACATGAGGGGATTTTACATTCCTTATCCACGCAAAGCAGACCATGGATATCCTGGGGTCGCGGTTCATGAGCAGAAAGGGGCTGAGGATTGGAAAACACAGAGTGATTACGAAACTGGTATTCAGAAGGTACCAGCTGAGATAATCAAAAATACCCAAAATGATATGAAAGATAGAGGAGAGGGTGTTAAAGTAGACAAAGGTGCTCACCAGGAGAAGGATGGTTTTGGTGGCTGTAGACTCAGGTGAGGATGAGGAGACGTTCGTCCTAAGAATGTGTTGGACCCTCTGCTTGTGCCTGTACAGGTGGAAGACCATGGAGCTGCTGGCCGAGAGCATAAGCCCCAAATATATGACATCAGGGAATGACAACAATGCTACATACAATAGGTCATTATTTTTCTCATGACGAAAACTTGAACAGTGCCCAAAACTTTTCCTATTTGTGATGTTTTTGTTCTTCAAAGTGATAGTCATAAACAAAGGATACATGATATTTACCAGTATCTGTATGACCCAGCACCAGACAATTGAAGGGACAATGCACTTGGGAGCTTTCCCTTTAAGTGCTGCCCACCTGGAGTTCCTGGGGCTGATGGCGATGGCCTGGAAGACACTCAGGAGGCAAGTGGTGCCAATGGACACCCCCCTACCCACCCCACGTATATAGGGGAAAAATTTGCATCCAAAATCACTGATGATGTGATACCACCCAAAAGGTGACATTGTATTTTTTATTCCCATAGAGAACAGGACCAAAATGTTGGCTACAATTAGATTTTTAACAATCAAATCTGTGGACCTTGGCCTATACCCATTGTAGTGAAGGAGGAGATAATGGTAAAGAAGACAGAAGTTCCCCAGGATTCCAACCACAGTCTGTATTAAGATGATCACTCCTACTGCCAGGTCCCTGGTGGCCATGCTGACAGTACTCTGTGACTGATACTGGTCTTCTGGGGTAAGGATCCTGCATGGGAATATGAGGAATGGGCCACACAAATCACATCATATGATTTAATATTCTGCATTTAGGAATATGATTAATATTCCTACTTTGAAATACTACTAAAAGTTTTTCTGTCATTTAGAGCCTTCCAAGAGTTACATACACAACCATTACCAATGCTTCCATGTGTGAATCGCTGGTTTAATGGCCACCCATGGAGGTCACTTCTTTTTTCTCACAGATTCAGGAGGCATTCCTCAGTGCATTCCTCATAAAGATGAGGACAACACAGTTGCACAGAGGTGAACTGCTTTGTCTAAATCCATTCACCAATCCAGGATGGGAACTGGAAACTGGCTGGGCTGGTCACAAAGTCAGTGCACTGAATCCATAATATACAAAAATACTAGTCAGCAGTGGTCTTTAGATCAACCAGATCTCAATTTAGTTTTATGTTAGCACCTAGTCATCTGAATTGAGATTGCTGCCTTATTTAAATATTTGTTTCCATATACCACCCAGTGCTATATGCAAATAATGAATCATGGAACACTACATCAGAAAATAATGAAGTACTGTAGGTTGACTAACAATAAAAACATAAAAATAAGTAAATTTTTGTTAATGATGAGTTTTCACTTATTTATGAAGACTGTCCTATAACCGAATATGAACTTAAATAAAGTTTTAGAGTTAGTAATAAACTGTAGATGCACTCAACACAGTATTACAAACTACAGGAACCTGCCCCATGACATGTTGGATTAAGTGAATGCAAGGAGGACTCAAAATTAGCACAAGAGAAAGAATCATTTGCTTTCATTCCAGGAACAAATGTACAAGGTATAGGAACCCTGTAGCAGTACCACGGCCAGATTACATTGTGTAAAGTAGAAACAAACAAATGACTACATTCAGATCATATATGTGTGTATTTATGAATACCCGATGAAATAAAATTAGTAGCTACTACTGAGGTCATGGTCCTTCTTAGGGAAACCCCAGCAAACTGATACATCTTCACTTGTGACCTGCCTCCCCATATGCAAAAGGATGCTGAAATACAGAAAAGCTTGCCTTTCTATGTCTTTTGCCACAGGAGGGATTCAAAGATACACAGCTCTTATCAGAAGTCATAACATGAGTTTCTCCTTCCCTGTCTTCAGAGACGTCCTCCTAGAAACATCTCAAATCCTTCAACAGCACCAGGGATGGGCCTGAACCAAATCCTTCTACAAGACCTGTGGAGAGAAGACCCCTGTGGTGTCCCCAAGGGTTAGAGCTTCAACTCCACTGTCAGAGATGTCTCCTATAGACACAACAACTGACAGAATGAAATGGGAGAGTAGAGCACAAGTGATGGTGTTTCTGAAACTCCACAGGTGGTCCTAACTGGGAACCCAGTGCCAAGGACCATTTAGCTCCACACTACTTCTCAGATTGTAATGAGCCTGGAAATCATCTGGGCATCTACTCTAGGGTGTTCCAATCTAATAATAGGCTTCTGATCACCCTGCATCTGAGAGCTGACTGAGCTCCTCCAGGAGCCTGAACATCTGTGGATACACCCTCTCTCCCCAACTCACCCTGACAATCAAACCACAGCCCCTGCTTCTCCCTGGAAGAAGCTCAACCACAAATCTGGGGTACCAACATTTCCTCATCACCTTCGCCTCTGAGCTCATGCACTCAGGAGGTCCCACAATCAGCTGTGTCTAGAAGCTGTGCTCCATTGTGCTGCCTGATCAGGATGACAGATACAATCTGAAACACTGACAATGAGGGACATTCTGCAAAACAATGACAGAATTCTTCAATACTGTCACTATCACTGAGGACAAAGACAAAGCAAGAGTGGTAACTGATCTTGATTAAAGACTAAAGAATGAAGACAATAAAATAAATCCCTGATGTGACTGGATCCAAGATTTCTGATAACAGACAAAAATGACATCATTGTGTCACTGCATGAAATTTGTATATGGACAGTCAGGGAAATGAAGGCATGACACTAGTATTGTTCATACATGTATGATAGATTTCTTGTGTTAGGAGAAAGACTTTGGGGCACCTGGCTAGCTCTGCTGGTGGAAGGTTTGATGCTTGATCTTGAGATTGTGACTTCCAGCCCCATGTTACTGCACAGTTTATTTTTCCCCCTTTTATTTATCTCTGTACAGTTAGCCAACAAATAGTACATCATTAGTTTTTGATGTAGTGTTCAACGATTCATCAGTTGTGTGTAATGCCAAAGTGCTCATCACAACACGTGCCCTCCCTAATATGTGATACCCGATGACCTCATCCCCCACCTCCCTCCCTTCTGTAACCCTCAGTTTCTTTCCCGGAGGCCAGAGTATTTCAGGGTTTGTCACCATCTCCGAGTTTACTTTTAAACAAATCTTACCAAAAAAAAAGCAAAAAAGGAAAAAGAAAGGAGAATGCCTGCCTTTGACATGAGGAGATAAATATCCAGAGATTAAGGTGAAAGTGTCCTTAAGAAATTAAAAATAGGGCTTCCCTATGCCTCTGCAATTGCACTACTGGGTATTTACCCCAAAGATACCGATGTAGTGAAAAGAAGGGCCATCTCTACCCCAATGTTCATAGCAGCAATGGCCACGGTCGCCAAACTGTGGAAAGAACCAAGATGCCCTTCAACAGATGAATGGATAAAGAAGATGTGGTCCATATACACTATGGAGTATTATGCCTCCATCAGAAAGGATGAATACCCAACTTTTGTAGCAACATGGACGGGACTGGAAGAGATTATGCTGAGTGAAATAAGTCAAGCAGAGA
>PISX010036344.1:0-12049 GCA_004024625.1 Mellivora capensis | reverse complement strand
TAGACATTGCTGCTATAAACATTCGGGTGCACGTGCCCCTTCGGATCACTACGTTTGTATCTTTAGGGTAAATACCCAGTAGTGCAATTGCTGGGTCATAGGGTAGTTCTATTTTCAACTTTTTGAGGAATCTCCATGCTGTTTTCCAGAGCGGTTGCACCAGCTTGCATTCCCACCAACAGTGTAGGAGGGTTCCCCTGGAAAGGATATTTTTAAAAATGTTCTTTGGGAGAGTCTGATGCACATAGAGGATGGAGAATGCTGCAGGCGGCTTGAGATGGGGGACTTGGAATGCCGCCCCTCCCAATCCTATACGGACTCTCTCTGTGCCCAAACATACAATCCTGTTCAGGGAACAGGGTGGGGGCGGGCTTGAGAGTTCAGCCCAGCTTCTGTGCATTCACTGTGAGCCCAGGACACCGAGAACTCCTCAGGAGAACACTAA
Source organism: Mellivora capensis (assembly GCA_004024625.1). Classification (NCBI taxonomy): domain Eukaryota; kingdom Metazoa; phylum Chordata; class Mammalia; order Carnivora; family Mustelidae; genus Mellivora; species Mellivora capensis. The sequence goes on along the minus strand of PISX010036344.1, from coordinate 11,604 downwards.
GAGGTAGATACTCGGCTTATCTCATCCTGATGTGATGCAAAGAAGGCTGGTAGCTTGCCCAAGGTCACGGGCCGCTGGGGTCCTGCTACCTAATGAGGCCTCCTCCCGCCCTGAGGCCGTAGAGCCGGCTCAGACCCCCAGCGGTGCCAGGTAGGGCTCCGTGCCAGGACTGGGCTCCAGTGACCTCGCCTTCTTCTCCGGGTGCTGACAGTTTGCCTTTTTCTCTGTACCACATGCAGCGGGTGAAACTTCCAGCTGCACGAGGGAAACTGAAGGAGCCGGAGGGGCCTCGTGGACACTCACTCAGGGAGCCAACTGACACATCCTTGGAGAAAGGAACAACAGCTTTTGTTACGCGTCACCAGTGTCTCACCCCTTTCAAATCAAACCCTGTACTCAGTCTTTTGTGCCCAGGTAAGAGTCACTGATTAAAGTGTTTCCTGCGTGGGGCTCATATTTTCTTGTCGGAGAATTCATGTTATAGTGGGTCAATGTGTTTCGAGCTCCAAATAGAAAATAACTGTAGTTGGGTGGCAGGTGCTTTTTCATTTAGAAAGCACTTTTTAGAATTCTAATGAAAGTGTCAGGATGCCTTTTCAGGTGCTCCTCATTTGTGTTACTGTGTGTGTGTGTGTGTGTGTGTGTGTGTGTGTGTGTTTTAAGATTTTACTATTTATTCCAGAGACAGAGAGAGAGAGAGAGAGACCGAGCGCGAGCACAAGTGCGGGGAGGGGCAGAGGGAGCGGGAGAAGCAGACTCCCTGCTGAGCAGGGAGCCCGAGATCATGACCTAAGCCAAAGGCAGCACTTAACCAACTGAGCCACCCAGGCGTCCCATTGGATGTGTTTTTGAAAAGTTTTAAAATTTTCCTCCCTCCCTCCCCGCTTTCCCGTGCTTCCCCCCTCCTCCTACCCTCCCTCCCTCCTTCCTTCCTTCCTCAGCTTAGATTTTACATGAGCTACAGGGAGCTGCTATGTAGAGGAATAACCTGATAAATCCTCCAGGAAAAGGCTGTCAACCTGATTTTCTTTTCGGTAAATCTGTTTTTTGTGGTTGGTTTGTTTTTTTAGTGTTAGGTTTGATTTACACAGAGTCCACTGAAAACTTAGGAAGAGGGAGCCTTACATCTGGAGAACTCAGGTCTTGCTCTGAATGTTCCCCTTCTAGGATACATTTGTAAGAGGAGACTGGTTTCTTTGGACTATAGTTTAAACCACTCCTTCTGTCACCTACCCCCGCCCCTTTTCCAGCAGTGCTTAATAGATTTATAAGAGGAACAAAACCTTCCTCAAATATTTCTCTGGAAGAGCTACTTTAAGTAAATATACTCTGCAAACAGGACTGCCAAAACCAGATTTAAAATGAGCTAGAAGGGCACCCTGGGGACACGTTCACACAGACTGAGGGAGCGTGAGGAGGACGGGCCAGGACGATGTGGGGCTGGAGATGCATATGTCTTTGTGCGGACAGGCCCAGAGCCAAGGGGCCTGAAAACGGGAGCCTTGGTTTTTCCTTCGCGTTATAACCTGGCATTTTCCTCTACCATACCCTAAATCCTTTTTAGTTTTTAAAGGATTCAGTGAGGGGCGCCTGGGTGGCTCAGTGGGTTAAGCCTCTGCCTTCAGCTCAGGTCATGATCCCAGGGTCCTGGGATCGAGCCCCACATCGGGCTCTCTGCTCAGCGGGGAGCCTGCTTCCTCCTCTCTCTCTGCCTCTCTGCCTACTTGTGATCTCTGTCAAATAAATAAAATCTTAAAAAAAAAAAAAGGATTCAGTGAGAGTCCAATTTCCTTCTCTCATTAGGACCACAGTAATCGGTTTGTGAGGTGAATTAGGAAAACAACATTAATAAACAAAGGAGGAAAAAAAACCCATAACAATGAAACAAAGTTCATTTATTCTCTTCTCAATTTCCAGCCACACAGTAAAGGTGTGTATGTTGCAACAGGGAATTCATCCACTTTGGAAAACAGACAAATGCTTGATTACACCAGCCGGTCTGTTCGGGTGTGTCTGAGACTACAGTTGTCCGTTATTTTGACGTCTAGTCACCATTAAAAATAAAAAAGTACCGTGTTACGTGAAGGCTGTGACATGAGGCCCAGAAAAGAACCTTTTACAAAGGACATAAGCAGCTCGAGGAAGCCCGTTCCAGTGGGTTGGCGTCCCGGGTCAGTCACGCTTAAGTAGATGCTGGCCCAGTGGCTGTTGAAGTTTTCTGAAATGGTTTGAGTCTAACTCCTTGATTCAGTTTAGGTTTCAGATCTTAAATGCCCATACATATTTAAAGTCTTTTTTTTTTTCCTGTTCTGCAAATCAATCTTCTTTTCATTTTCTGATCAGCTAACTCTATTGTTTATTCTTATTTTACCTTTTTTATGTCTCAAGGAGTTATTTCCATTTTGAGGAATCACCCTGGGGCCAGGATTGCAGTTGAGGTATTTTGCTTTCGGGGTATATAAGAATGTGAATAATTTTGTGAGGGATTGGGGTTTCTTTGGGAAGATCTGTGTCATTAAACGTGATAAAACATTCCCACCTGTCTCGCTTCGATTTGTTATTCTTTTCTGACTTGCACAGGTGCAGATCCGTCAAAGCCTGGACTGTATTTTCCAAGCAAGTGTGATGGGGTCTGGGTTTGCAGAGGCTCCTGGGAAAATCTCCTGGGCCCTCCATGCAAAAGCCACTGTGCAAAGTGGCCCTTTTCCTAAGGTCTCTTGACTGACCCAGAGTTAACTGAAACCTACAGACTGTGAATTTTAAATTAGATTTAAAATATGAGTGTGCACACAATACATTTAACCTGAAAAGGTGGTTGGTTTTAAACGCATAACTGAGAGGATGGATGGGTCACGTGTGCGAGTTCAGCCTAGCCCCCAATGCTTGGCCACTCTTAATAATGGCCTTGACTCTGCTCCACTAGTTCCATTAAAGGAGCCGTCTGGCCTGTCTGGGGGCAGCCCGAGGAGAGGGCATGCCTTCTGTCCGCGGGTGACAGTGATCCTGCTGGTGCTGCTGTCCTTCTCTGAGCTGGTGACCCATCCCCACACCCCCCCGGGGACGTGCAGGTTTGGAGTTCCCAGGTCCTGGGGACCTTGCGGGCGGTGAGAAGTACTTCACCCCGAGGCTCCTTGGGTCTGCTCTCACCGGCCCCTCCACGCTGAATCCGGAGCAGCTGTGGCTGTTTTGTTCATGAGAGCAAAGAGCTTATGCTAGGTTTCACCTTCAGAGCAAGGACGTTTGATACAGAGTCATCACGCTGAGGAGTAGAGCTTTTCCTTGCTGCAAAGGGGCATTTCCAGGATGGATGGGTTGTCGAAGCTTCTTCAGCAGATGAAGGCCATCCCAGTCCGAATTGTCCTCCTGTGGATTCTGTATCTTTTAGAGCGACCCTCCAGCACTCCTGTATGTATTTTTCTTATCTTTATTTTAAAGATTTTATTTATTTGTCAGAGAGAGGGAGAGAGAGTGAGTAAGGGAGCACAGGCAGACAGAGGCAGAGGGAGAAGCAGGCTCCCTGCCGAGCAAGGAGCCCGATGTGGGGCTCGATCCCAGGACGCTGGGATCATGACCTGAGTCGAAGGCAGCCGCTCAACCAACTGAGCCACCCAGGTGTCCCTCTTATCTTTATTTTAAAAGTGCCCTGTGGCCCGTGGCCTACGATCAGCCCTCCTCATCTACCTGTAAATCTCCTGCTGGGGCTCGTTTGCTGTCTGTGGCTCTGTGACTGCCGCTCTGCCTCTGACAAGACAGGCGATGACCATAATATATGGGCTGGATTTGCTTTGTCCACGTGGTAGGGTCACAAGGGGTGGGGGAGGGAAGCTTCATCACCAGGAACTCCCAGCTGACAGCACTCAGGGCCACGAAGGCCAGCCCCGGATATGGGAAGGGGACTTGGGGGGCTGCCGGACTGCTGAGCCACCCGCATTCGGACTTTATTATTTTTAAAAGATTTGTTTTAGGGGCGCCTGGGTGGCTCAGTGGGTTAAAGCCTCTGCCTTCGGCTCGGGTCATGATCTCAGGGTTCTGGGATCAAGCCCCATGTTGGGCTCTCTGCTCAGCGGGGAGCCTGCTTCCTCCTCTCTCTCTGCCTACTTGTGATCTGTGTCTGTGGAATAAATGGATAGGATCTTAAAAAAAAAAAGATTAAAAAAAAAAGATTTGTTTTAGAGAGGAAGAGAGAGCACAGGTGGGAGGGGCAGAGAGAGACTCTCCAGCAGACTCGGTGCTCAATCTCACGACCCTGAAGTCACCCCCTGAGCCGAAGCCCAGGGTCAGACGCTTGGCCGACTGTGCCACGCAGGTGCCCCCAGAAGTAGGGCTTTAAAGGGCAGAGGGAGAAGAGAGCCCGCTGGCAAGGCCGAGAGTTTGCGCTCCGGTGAGAGTCGAAGGCCGTGCCGGGTTGGGGTTGGCTGGGAAGCTTCCGAACCAGCCGGGCTGTCTTACTGCCTGTCCTCCTAGAAGACCTTATCATCTAACTCTGGGAGACTTGGGACCCCAGTAAAGAAGCGGAGTAAAGCGTTTTTTTCCCTTCTTGCTGCCTGCGTTTCCTCATTTTTTTCGTTCCTTCGTTGTGCGCCAGGAGCTTCCCAAGGCACCACAGTGAGGGCTCTGGAGTGAGAACACCTGGATTTCAGTCCCGCCCCTGCCGTACCCGGGGCGAGTGACCGGGGCAGAGGGACCTAGGACCTCTCTGGGCCTCCGCGTCCCGCCGCATCCGCGTCATGACGTCACTGTCCGGCTCTGTGTGTCGGCGCCGGCACAAAAGAAGCCTCCGTGTTACCATCTGCATCTCGTGTCATTATCTGAGGAAGGCATTTGGCCTCCTGCACGCCTTTTTTTTTTTTTTTTCCCCTAAGGATACCAAGGCTCAGAAGAGCTAACGAGTGCCAGAGCCAATTTCCAAGTCGTGGTCTGTTTTGTCTCTCAGCCTCATATTCTTTCTTCCACTTTCTGCCACCCCCGTGTTTGTCACCTGGCTGTCCCCGAGGCTTGTGCATCCCAGATCATTCAACCCGAGGGGCTTGCAAAAATGAGCTCCGGACGTTCCAGCAGAGTGACAGAGCAACCAAGTTCTGACAGGAGTCGGAACGAGGTCAGCCGCTTCTTGTTTAGGTCAACGAGAGAGACTTTCTGCTCTGATTTCCTATCACTGGGATGTGATGTTTGTAAATAGCGTGTTTAGGAAGCCAGCTCCCTTCCTCTGCCCCCAACTAGAAATCTCTGTTCCTTTTCCTCCGGGAACTACACTTACGTTGGTTTCGTGGACAGAGGTAACTCTCACGGCCGTTTCAGTGGGGGTGACTCGCAGGGACGGACTGTGTGTAACCGGGTCATTGCTGGAAGCGCTGGGTTCGTGGTGGGAAAGCGCGGCGTCGCGAGGCGGTCACGCGTCCTTGCATAAGGGAACTTCAGTACGGGTGAAGGATGCCACCCTGTGTTCATGGAGTCCCCTGGTCTCCCAGCCCTGACAGTTCACTAAATTGGTTCCACAGTCGCGTATGGGCTCACCCGATTTGCATTTATTAGACTCCTACTGTGTGCTCAGTATGGTATCGTGCCCTCGGGGGTGGGGGTAGTGATGAGCCCTGTGAGGAGTAGAAGGTAGAGCTGTGCCTTCAGGAGTCTCTGGACTTGCTAGGGCTGTGAGATGCAGTATGTGTGACTCTCAGAAGCCGTTGCAGACCCCATTGCGGGATTCATGACCGCCAGAAGCAGTGCGGTTTGAAATAACCAGCGGGGACTGGGGGAACTGGAGAGTGTAAGTCCACCCCCTCCACCTCCGTTCCAGTTATCCAAGCTCAGATCTAAAACAAAAGGCTCTGATTTCCTGTGGCCACAGAAAGCTGGTCTGAAGCTTAATCGTGTCCACTGCCATGTGTTTTGATTCATATTTAAGAATATCGAATAATGAGGGGCACCCGAGGGGCTCTGTCGGTTAAGCATTCCCAGTCTTGGTTTCTGCACCGGTGGTGGTGATCTTGGGGTTGTGAGATCGAGCCCCGCACTGAGTTGTGTGCTTAATGTGGAGTCTGCTTGGGATTCTCTCTCTCTGCCCCTCCCCCTGCGCTCTCTCTCTCTCTCTCTCTCTAAATAATAACATCGTAAGAAAAAAAATATTGAATAATGATGCTGAATTATTATCAGTAGTTTGTGGCACTCAATTATATTGTAATCAAGTCTCAATAATGCAGCATCTGACTGTGGACTGAGGTACTGTTACTTCTCTGGTTTCCAGGAGGTGAGAAATAATGGGTTAGAGATGTTGAGGTCTTGGGGCTGAGGGCCAAGAAGTTTTTGACATCAAGGAGTAGGAAGACCAGGTGGAGAAGAAGTTTGGGAAAAGTGAGGAACCTGGAATCTAATGAGAGATCTGTGTATGGAGAAGGAGGAAATATCCTCTAGGGACAGCTTCTGAAGTGGCTTAAATATTAGGCCCTGGGTATGAGAATTTGTCCTGTGGACAGTAGGAAGCCATTAGAGGTTGGGATGGAAAGGCAGGCTATTCATCTGATGATCCTATACACGGTGGTTTGGGAGTGGGTAGAGCCTGGCGGCAGGGAGGCTAGGACATAGCCCTTGAAGAAGTCTGGAAATGAGGACCATCGATTCTGGACTGGGTGGGAGGGTCACAGAGAAGAAAGGGGCCATTAAACATCGGGGGTGGGAAGAAAAAATCAGGCAACTTATTTTAATGGCGCTCTGATGGTGCGTGGGGTGCAGGGCAGGGGAGACTGGCTCCTTTAAGGCAACTGGCCAGGGCCGAGCTGCAAAGTGAAGGTGAATTATTTAATCATCAGGAATGAGGTATTGATTGAGGGAATAATCACTCTGCCAACATCAGGACACAGCGTCCTTTACGTTACAGATTTGCATTCTCCGTGACCTGAGTGAGATGAACTCGGGGCTGAGAATGAAAGACGAGGCCCAGTCAAACCTTTCAGGGGGAGATTTTTTTTTCATGGTGTGTTTTTGGCAGTAGGACTCGGAGCTAGTGGGGGCCTTCTCTTGGATTTAGGTGGGGGTTCTTATGTTGTTACTTCTGAATCTTCCTCCTCCTATGAAGGTCTCATTATTGTCAATAGAATTTAGAGACTTAGCAAGATATGTGTTGCTTATTCGAGAAGTCCCCGGGGAAGAGAAGATGCTGGGATGTGCCCCGCCCAGTTATCGTGTCCGAACAGATGTTAAGTCTTGGGCAGCTCATTTCCCAAAGAGGGAGTCCTATCACTTGGGGGCTCTCACCTGCTGCTTCCACCAAAGTGGAGAGATTTAAATACATGCACGAGCCCCTGCAGACCTGCCTCACAACTTGAAACCTTTCGAGGTCAAAGAGGGAAGACATTGTTATGATGCCAGGTTTCCGTGGAAATAAGGGGGATTTTGAAAACATGGTGGCTGATTCTGAAAAGAGATCACAAAAGAAATGTACAATGTTGCTTTTGGGCAATCTCCATTGAAAAAAGATGCCGGAGAGGTCAAAGGGAAATGCCCAGTAGACATTGGGGATGTGACCCTGAAATTTGGCCGGAGGTCAGGGAAGCCACCAAGAACGGCCATGGATTTTGTGGATCCACATTTTGGTAGTGATCTGCATGGAGGTGGTACTCGAAGCCATAATAATGTGTGAATTTCTGGTGGAGAGCGTGGAGGGAGGGAGAGCAGGAGGAAATGGGGTTTGTTCATTCAAACCACAAATGTTTGAGGGGCCCCTGTGTATTTGCAATGGGCAGAGGTGAGGCCTGAGGGAAGGGAGCAGCCGAAGGAGGTTGCAGAGGTGACTAAGATGATGGGAGAGCATCGGGACGGCACTTCTAATGCTTAGTAGTCAAGGGAGCAGAGCTTAGTGGAAAACAAGCCAATGGGGGCACCTGGGTGGCTCAGTCAGTGAAGTGTCTGCCTTCAGCTCGGGTCGTGATCTCAGGGTCCTGGGATGGAGCCTCCGGATGGGCTCCCTGCTCAGCGGGGAGCCTGCTTCTCCCTCTGCCTGCCACTCCCCCTGCTTGTACGCGTGCTCTCTGTGTCAAATAAATAAATACATCTTAAAAAACAACCAAACCTGAAACAAGCCAATGAACAGTGACAAACAGTGCCAAAAAGAGTACAAGCGGGCCACTGAGAAGTGCCCATTGGGTTTACCTTATTGGGAGAGCTGTGGGGCTAGAAGCCCGGGGATTAAGGTGTGGTGAGAGAGGGAGGAAGGGGAGGCTGAGCCCAAGGACCACTGTCCAGTCTCTGAACGTCAGCAAGAAGGAGAAATAGGGGACCTGGTTTTATTCTGAACAGGCTTCAGAACAGGCAAGAACCCTTGGCAGGATTAGGCTGTGAATGAAAGAGCTGAAAGTGACCTGAAGCACGGGTCCGACAACGCCGTCTGGGCTCTAAAGTGGGGGCACTACACGTGCGCCCTGGTCTGCGCTGGTATGGGACAGTGAGGAGGGGCGGCTTGAGGACAAATGATCCCAACAAATGACAGGACAGATACTTTGAAGAAAATGAGTAATTTTAAAGACTTGACACTTGGAAACTTCCACGCTTTTTACTTTGTAGTAAATAGGAAAGTAAATGTAGATACTTTCCCTTTTTACTTGGTAGGCGGTTTTTCCAGCTTTATTGAGATACAGTCGGCAAAACTGTAATATATTAAAATTTTTTTTAAAAATTTATTTATTTGTCAGAGAGAGAGGGAGAGAGAGCGAGCAAGCACAGGCAGACAGAGTGGCAGGCAGAGGCAGAGGGAGAAGCAGGCTCCCCGCCGAGCAAGGAGCCCGATGTGGGACTCGATCCCAGGACGCTGGGATCATGACCTGAGCCGAAGGCAGCCGCTTAACCAACCGAGCCACCCAGGCGTCCCTGTAATATATTTAAAGTGGACGGTGTGGTCATTTGATACATGTATACATGGGGGATGGATTGCCTCACTGAGTTAATGAACACACCCATCACCTCACGTATTTACCCTTCTGGTTTTTGTTCAGTGAGAACTAAGTTCTGCTCTCTTAGTGAACGTGAGTCAGGCAGCACAGGGCTGTCAGAGCGACTGCGTTGTACATCAGATGGAAGTGTGTACCCGTTCACCAGCCCTTCCCGGTCCCCCCACCCCCCAACACACCACATTCTCCTCTGTTTCTAGGAAGTGGACTGTTGTTTTTCAGATTCCACAAATGGGATACCAAGCTGTGTTTTTTTCTTTTCTTCTACTTCTTTTTTAAAAAGATATTTATTTACTTATTTGACAGAGAGAGACAGTGAGAGAGAGAGAGAACACAAGCAGGGGGAGCAGCAGAGGGACAGGGAGAAGCAGACTCCCCGCTGAGCAGGGAGCCCGATGCGGGGCTCTATCCCAGGACCCCAGGGTTGTGACCTGAGTCAAAGGCAGACGCTTCACCGGCTGAGCCACCCAGGTGCCCCACAGTATATTTTTCTTTCTTTGTCTGGCTTATGTCGTATCATAATGCCCTCCGGGTTCATCCATGTTGTTGTGAACGGCAGGATTTCCTTCTTTCGGGTTTTAAGATCAAATACTATTCCATTGCGTGTATATATATTGTGTTCATTTTTCCTGTTCATTCACCCCGGGCATTTCGGTTGTTTTCCCATCTTGGCTCTTGTGAATTGTACTGCAGTGGACCCGGGAGTGCGGGCATCTTTTTGAGGCGGTGACTTCATTCCTTTGGATACGTACCCGGACGTGGGCTTGCTGGATCAGAGGGTAGCTCCTTTTCAGTTTCTTGGGGAACCTCCGTGCCGTTTCCCACAGTGGCGGCACCGTCTGCCGTTCCCCCCACAACAGGGCACTAGGGTTCTCGTCTGTCCACGTCCTCATGTATTTGTTCTCTCATCGTTTTTGATAGTAGACATACTAACAGATCGGAGACGACATTCCCCTGCGGTTTGATTTCCATTTCCTTGCTGAGTGATGTCAAGTACTTTTCACATATCTACTGACCATTTGGAGAACTTCTTCGGAAAAATGTCTATTCAGGTACTTTGCCCATCTTTTTTAAAAGATTTATTTATTTATTTATTTGACAGAGATCAGAAGTAGGCAGAGAGGCAGGCGGAGAGAGAGATTGGAGGAAGCAGGCTCCCTGCTGAGCAGGGAGCTGGGGCTCGATCCCAGGACCCTGGGATCATGACCTAAGCCGAAGGCAGAGGCTTTAACCCACTGAGCCACCCAGGCGCCCCTCCTTTTCCCATTTTCAAACGGGGTTGCTTTCTGCTGTTGTAGGAGTTCCTGTGTCCTGTGATTATAGATAGATGGTTTGCAAATATTTGCCTCCATTCCATAGATTGCCTTTTCATTTTGTTGATTTCTTTTGCTGCTACGATTTTTAGTTTGATGTAGTCCCACTTGTTTATTATTATTATTATTATTTTTTAAAGATTTTATTTATTTATTTGACAGACAGAGATCACAGGTAGACAGAGAGGCAGGCAGAGAGAGAGGAAGGGAAGCAGGCGCCCTGCTGAGCAGAGAGCCCGATGCGGGGCTCAATCCCAGGACCCTGAGATCATGACCTGAGCCGAAGGCAGAGGCTTTAACCCACTGAGCCACCCAGGTGTCCCTGTTTATTATTTTTTAAAAAAGATTGATTTAGAGAGAGCGAGCAGTGGGGAGGGGCAGAGGATGAGGGGGAGAAACTCAAGCTGACTCCCCACGGAGCGTGGAGTTTGAGGTGGGGCTCGATCTCAGGACCCTGAGATCAGACCTGAGCTGAGACCCAGAGCTGAGACCCTGAGATCAGACCAGAGCTGAGACCCACTGAACTGACTGCCCCACCCAGGTGCCCCTCCACTTATTTTTGCTTTAACCTTTGCTTTTAGTGTTAAATCCAAAAAAGTCCTTGCCAGGATGGATGTCAAGGAACTTTTCCCATATGTTTATTTCTTAGAAGTTTGACAGTTTCAGGTCTTACTTTATGTCTGTAACCCATTTTTTAAAAAAAGATTTTATTTATTTATTTAACAGAGAGAAACATAGTGAGAGAGAACACAAGCAGGCGAGTGGGGGAAGGAGAAGCAGGCTTCCTGCTGAGCAGGGAGCCTGATACAGGGCTTGATCCCAGGACCCTGGGATCATAACCTGAGCTGAAGGCAGGTGCTTAACGCCTGAGCCACCCAGGCGCCCCGTCTCTAACCCATCTTGAGTTCATTTTGTGTGTCGTGTAAGATAGGGGTATAGGGGTCCAGTTTCATTCTTCAGTGTGTGGACATCCAGTTTTCTGATTTATTGAGAAGACTATTTTTTCCTCATTGTATATTCCTTGCTCCTTTGTCAAAAATTAATTAATTGAGTATATATACGTGGGCTTGTTTCTGGTCTCCCTATTTGGTTTTGTTGATCTTTGTGCCAGTTTTTATCCCAACACTGTTTTGATTACTATAGCTTTGTAATACTGCTTGAAATCAGGAAGCGTGATGACTCCATCTTTGTTTTTTTTTTTGTTTGTTTGTTTGTTTGTTTTTCTGAGATTGCTTTTACTATTTGGAGGTCTTTTGTGGTTTCATAGAGAAAGATTGTTGTTTCTATTTCCAAAAAAAATACCATTGGAATTGGATTGGAAATTGGGTTGAATCTATAGTAAGCTTTGGGTTGTA
>PISX010036343.1:0-12051 GCA_004024625.1 Mellivora capensis | reverse complement strand
TCTTCTTCTTCTTCTTCTTCTTCTTCTTCTTCTTCTTCTTCTTCTTCTTCTTCTTCTTCTTCTTCTTCTTCCTTCTTCTTTTTTAGGAAAGCTTATTATGTTTTCTGCTCCTGAAAGTAATGGCCTTATAAAGAAGAGGTCCTAGGACTAATGTTTCAGGAAGTTTTTGTGGTGTATGCTGTGGACACTCTGCTACTGTGTTTTGGATGCTCTTTCCCTCAGGTCAGTCCTCTGCAGAGTTTCTCCTTGCCTGAAGTTGGGAATGTTTGGACCTTGGTCAGAGTCTGGCCAGTTTTAATTAAGTGTGCTCTGGTCTACTTGTTAAAGAGTCTTGATGCTATTTCTAGTAGAGCTGAAACTTTGCAGAACTCTATTATCTTTAGGTGTGGTCGGGGGGAAGGGGGAATAGGCTGGTCTGTGGTGGTCGTCTGGGAGAGGAGCCTGGTGTTCTGGTTCTCAGGAAAATTTGCCCTAGGAAAACATTACCTGCAGGATGCAGGGGAGTGGGGCTTAATGTAGAGTTTTCAACCACTATTTTTGGTACTGTGCTGTTTACAGAAATTCATTTTTGCTGAGGAGCAGGGGAGAGAAATGGTGTCAGACCTCTCCCTTTTCCCAGGGAGGGGGCTTTGCACCACTTCTGCCCAAAAATTTCTCCCAGAAGAGCAACCAGTCTCCCTTTATATATCCCAGTCTTTCCTCAGATCCTTGCCTTCACCCTGACTGTGTCCAGGTCATCTGTCTTCCAGCAGCACATTGCACCTGTTTTCTTTCCCAGGCAGGCCTGCTGAGTTTTCAAAGTCCAAACTTTTGGGACCTCGCATGGTGATGACCCACACTGGTCCTCTGGGTCAGGTCTCACTGAACTTGGACTAAAGCAGGTTTGTTCCAGAAGAGCAGTAACACCAAAGCATAATGGGGTGGATTTTGGAGTGAAGTACAGGAAAGAGCCAGTGTCCAGGTTAGCCATTCTCAGCAGGTATCTCTGCACCTTTGTTGAAGAACAGGGGATATTAATAGCCCCTGCTGGCTCTTTTATCCCCAGAGAGGCAATGCCACCTCTCCCAGATGAACTCCAAGAAGAAGGAACCATCTCTCTCAATGAATCCTAAGGGATCCTCATATCATGCCACCCTCTACCAGGCTACCTGGCCTCCTTCTGCACAGGAGAATGCAGCACTCACCAGGTTCCACACTGGCTAGGCTGTGAACCTCTAAAACTCCAGTCTTTGAGCCCTGCTGGTTGCAAAATCTCATGAAAATCAGCCCCTCCCATATTCCCAGTCAATATCTTTGGGGAAGTGTTTTATTTGTGTGATTCCCTGTGTACTTCTTTATCTATCATCTCTCTCTCTCTCCTCCTCTCTCCATGAATAGATATCCCTCCTCTATGCAGCACCTACAATCCTTTTCTCCCCCAAATCACATCTCTGCACCTCCTACTTTCTACTATGGGGCCTCTTCTCTTCCTCTAGTTGTGCATTTTGTTCTGTCAGTCCTCAGATTGATTTCTTGGGTATTCAGTGTAATTTGATATTTATCCAGCTGTGTTCCAGGTATGAAGCAAGTCTAGGGTCTTCCTACTAGTCTGCTATCTTATCCCCTTTGCAGGATTTACATTTTTTAAAGCAATGTATTGGTTCTAATTAATGTTACAAGAGAATGATATACAGACAAATAGTATGGACTACCAATATTATATATTAAAAATTTGTTTATTTAATATTATTATGCTATTTTATTGCTATTACATATTGCACATTATAAATTAGAGTTTTGAATCTGTTCCATTGGGTTTAGGTGTTAAAATACAAATTTTAGGTGAATTATTTGGTTTATAATATCCTGACCAAATTCCACTCTGGTATTCTGATTCAGCAATGTCAAAAGTAGAAAATCCTGAATTCTATAAAATATTATAATTGATTTTGGATATTATTTTTGGATTATATGATGAGGTAAAGTTTGAATTTCTATAAATCCTGGGATATTTCATAAGAAGTCAGATCATAGTTTTCTTCTTATATTAGAGTGAAATTAAAATTATTATTTGTAAAAGAAGATTTTTATTCATAATGAAGATTCTTTACAAAAACCTAATTCTCAGTATCCATTCCTATCACAAGATATTTGGAATAAGCATCTAAATTTTAGTACTCATTATGTCAGTAAAATTAAATTTTCATGAATGTCAGACACACCCAACTAAACCAGTTTTAAATTTTTACACACTTGCATTGCTCATATTGACAAGTCACATCATTCTGTAGTACATTTATGATTTATTAATTTTTTTAGAGAAAAAGAGCAGGGAATGGGCAGAGGGAGATGGAGAAAGAATCTTAAGCAGGCTGAGCATGGATCTCAGTACAGGGCTCAATCTCATGATCCTGAGATCATGACCTGATCTGAAATCATCAGTTAGATGCTCAACTAACAGCCAACCAGCTGTCCCATGAGATATTAAAAATTTTTAAAGAGATTTCTAGAAATCCAATTTGTCAACACTGAAGATAATTAGAAATGTAATTGATTCATTCAGAAATAGGATCACTTAAAATTACATTTCATCTATATATCATTAGCTAAACTACTTTAAGTATTCTGGCCTGTAAGAAATAAAATAATTTTTATCTCCTGTAATGCCACATGGTTTTACTGTTAAGTGGAATAATTGATTTCAACAGTAGATTTAGATGTCACCCTCAGTGTCTCAAAAAAAAAAAAAAGCTTTCATTACATAAACTAGGAAACCAGTTTTTAAGTCCAAAACCTTTAAACCACTGAATTTGGGTTAATTCTACAAGGTCTGGTGAATATAGGACAACTACAAGATTCAGGCAAGATAATTTGAAAAATTGCTAAGACTTCACAAGTTTTTGTTCATCAAGTTGTTTTGCAAATGAAAATGGACTGGACTGGAGCACATTGCTGAGATGACTATCCATTGATTTTTACTGAGAAAAATATAGAATAAGATAACAGGATTATGGGATAACCTTTCCCACAGGTTTGGGCACAGTTTATTTATTCATTCACCTCTTCATTCACTTATGAATTTATCCAACCAATATATTATGTGCTCTGTTGCTGTGAGATTACTGTTTTAGGGTTTCTTTAATTGAATAATTGGCATACAATATTGTATTACTTTCAAATATACAACATAGTGGTTTGATCTTTATATACATTACAAAGCAGTCACCACAATGTCTAGTTACCATCTGTCACATATAAACTTGTTACAATACTATTGACTATATTCCCTATGCTGTACCTTGTATCCTTGTGTCTTATTTATTTCAGAACTGGAGATTGTAATGTTTAATTCTTTTTACCTATTTTGTCCATATTTCCACCTCCCACTCCTATGACAACCACCAGCTTGTTCTTGTGTGTGAGTCTGTTTCTGCTTTGTTTTGTTCATTTGTGTTTTTTTTTTAGATTCCATATATAAGTGAAATCATGTGGTATTTGCCTTTCTGTGTCTGACTTATTTTACTTAGCATAATACTTTCTAGGTCCATCTATGTTGTTGAAAATGGCAAGATTTCAGCATGCCACATCTTTGTCTATTCATCTATCAATGGGTATTTAGATTGCTTCCTTATCTTAGCTACTGTAAATAATGCTATGTTGAACATAGGGGTGCGTATGTCTCTTGAATTCATCTTTTCATTTTCTTTGGATAAATACCAGGAAATTAAATTGCTGTATTGTAGGGTAGTTTTATTTTTAACTTTTTGAGGAACCTCAATACTGTTTTCCATAGTGGCTGCAACAGTTTATATTCACTCCAACAGTGTGCAAGTGTTCCCTTTTCTCCACATTCTTACCAACACTTGGTATTTCTTGGTGAGAGCGGGCATCTTTGTGTTACTCCTGATCTTAGAGGAAAAACTTTCAACTTTTCACTATTCAATGTAATGTTAGTTTTGAGCTTGTCATGTATGACCTTTATTCTGTTGAAGTATGTTCTTTTTATTCCCACTTTGTTGAGAGTCTTTGTCATAAATGTATGTTGAATTTTGTAAAATACTTTTTCTGCATCTATTGAGATGGTCATATGAATTTTATTCTTTCTTTTGTTATTGTGGTGTATCATATTAATTAATTTGTGGATTCTGAGTCATCCTTATATCCTACTAGATCATATATATTACTCTTAAAATCTATTGTTGAATTCGGTTTCTTAATATTTTGTTGAAGATTTTTTTTATCTGTATTCATTAGGGATATTGGCTAATAATTTTCTTTTTTTAGCAGTGTATTTGTCTGGATTACATAACAGGGTAATGCCGGCCTCATAGAATGAACTTGGAATCAATCCTTTCTCTTCAATTTTCTGGAATGGTTTGAGAAGAATTTTTATTAACTCTTCTTTAAGTATTTGGTAGGATTCACCTGTGAAGCTCCCTGGTCCTTGACTTTTGTTTGTTGGGAGTTGCTTTAATTCTATTACCAGTAATCAGTCTGCTCTGATCTTCTATTTTTTCTTGATTCAGTTTTACAAGATTATGTGTTCCTAGGAATTTATCCATTTCTTCTAGGTTGTCCAATTTGTTGGCATATAGTTATTCATAGTATTTTTTATGAACCTTTTTATTTCGGTAATGAGAAATGTACCTTCTCTTTGATTTCTGATTTTATTTATTTGAGCCCTCTCTTTTTTCTTCTTGATTACTATGTTAAAGGTTTATCGATTTTGTTTATTTTTTCAAAGAATCACCTCTTAGTTTCATTAATATTTTCTATTATTCTTTACTATCTGTTTCATTTATTTCCACTCTGATCTTTATTATTTCCTTGCTTCTACTGAATTTTGTGCTTTGGTTGTTCTCGTTTTCCAGTTCTTTTATGTGTAAGGTTAGAATATTTGTTGTATTATGTCCATTTCTTCCCTTTATGTCTGTTAATTTTGCTTTATGTATTGAAGTGCTCCAATACTGGGTGCATAAGTATTTACAAGTGTTATGTCTTCTTGTTGGATTAATCTCTATATTATCATGTAATGCCCTTTTATCTCTTGTCACAGATTTTGCTTTAAAGTCCATTTTATATAAATAAGCCCATAACTTATAAGGGAAAATCCAGAAGGCCAGTTGCAGATCTCTTCACAGAAACATGGCAAGCCAGGGTATGAAAAGAGTGGTATGGTACATTCAATGTGAAGAATGGGAAAAAATCTGCAGCCAAGAATATTTAATAAGGATATCCTTCACAACAGAAAGAGAGAAAAAGAGTTTCCAAGAGAGATGGAATCTAAAGGAGTTTGTGAACACTAAACCATTCCCACAAGAAATATTAAAGGGGACTCTTTGAGTAGGAAGAGAAGAAAAAGTGACAAAGACTAAAAAGGTACAGAAAATCTCCAGAAACAATGACAAAACAAGCAATAAAATGGCACAAAATACATATCTATTACTAATTGCTTTGAATGTAAATGGACTAAATTCCCTAGTCAAAAGACATAGTATGTCAGAATGAGACCCATCCATATACTGTCTACAAGAGACTCATTTTAGACCTAAAGGCATCTGCCTATTGAAAGTGATAGGACACAGAAACATTTATCATGCAAATAGAAGTCAAAAGACAGCCAGAGTAGCCCATACTTACATCAGACTTACATTTTATTTTTGAATTTTTAAAAAAAATTTTAAAGATTTTATTTATTTATTTGAGAGAGAAACAGTGAGAGAGCATGAGTGAGGAGAAGGTCAGAGGGAGAAGCTGACTCCCTGTGGAGATGGGAGCCCAATGCAAGACTCGATCCCAGGACTCTGGGATCATGACCTGAGCTGAAGGCAGTTGCTTAACCAACTGAGCCACCTAGGCGCCCCAGACTTACATTTTAAACCAAAGGTTTTAACAAGAGGTAAAGAAGGGCACTATATCATAATAATGAGTCTATCCAATAAGAAGATCTAAGAAATGTGAATAACCATTCCCCCCAATGTGGGAGCACACAAATATCTAAAATTATGAATAACAAACATAAGAGAACTCATTGATAATAATATAATAATATAAAAATAATAAAAGGTAATAACAGGGAACTTTAACACCCCACTTACATCAATGGATAGATTAAACAGAAAATCAACAAGGAAACAAGGGCTTTGAATGACACACTGGACCAGATGGACTTAACATATATATTTAGAACATTTCACCCTAAAGCAGAAGAATACACACTCTTTCCAAGTGTACATAGAATAGATCACATACTAGGCAACAAACTAGGTCTAAACAAGTACAAAAAGATTGAGATCAGACAGTTCATGTCTTGTGACTGCAACACTGTGAAAATTGAAGTCAACCACAAGAAAAAATTTGGAAAGACCACAAATACACGGAGGCTAAACAACAAACAACATGCTACTAAACAATGAATGAGTGAACCAGAAAATAAAAGACAAAATTAAAAAAAAATACATGGAAACAAATGAAAATTTAAAAAAAAAGAAAATGAAAAAAAAATGGTCTGAAACCTTGGGAATGTAGCAAGAGCTGTCCTAAAAAGGAAGTATATAGAAATACAGGCCTACCTCAAGAAACAAGAAAAATCTCAAATAAACCATATAACATTACACATAAGGGAGGTACAAAAAAACAAGTCTAAAGCCAGCAGAAGGAAGGAAATAAAGATTAGAGAAAAAACAAATGACATAGAAACAACAAAAAAATGCAACATATAAATGAGACTAGGAATTTGTTCTTAAAAAAATAGTAACATTTATAACCCCTAACAAGACTTCTAAAAAAAGACAAAGGAAACAAAAAATTAAAATCACAAGTAAGAGAGGAGACATCACAAGCAACACACACACACACACACACACACACACACACACACACATTTATAAGAGAATATTATAACACACCAATAATCAGCAAAAAAAATTGAATCAGCAATCAAAAACTCCCAACCAACAAAAGTTTATGGCCAGATGGTTTCACAGGCAAATTCTACCAAATATTTAAAGAGTATTTAATATCTTTTTTTTCAAAATAGTCCAAACAACAGAAAAGGGAGGAATACCTTCAAGTTTATTCTATGAGGCCAGCATTACCCTGATACTAAAATCAGACAAAGAATCCACCACAAATGAGAATTAAGGGCCAATATCCCTGATGAACATGGATGCAAAAATTCTCAACAAAATATTAGCAAATCTAATCCAGCATTATATATCTTTTTAAATATTTTATTTATTTATTTGACAGACAGAGATCAAAAGTAGGCAGAGAGGCAGTCAGAGAGAGAGAGAGGAGGAGGAGGAAGCAGTCTCCCTGCTGAACATAGAGCCCAATGAGAGACTTGATTCCAGGACTTGAGCCTATAAAGTGGGATTTATTCTGAGGCTGTAAGGGTGGTTCAATATTTGCAAGTCAATCAATATGATACACCACCTTATGATCCTCTGAAAAGATGCAGAAAAAGCATTTGACAAAGTACAACATCCATTCTTGATAAAATGCTCAACAAAACAGAGATAAAGGGAACAGACCTCATACTAATAAAGGTCAAATATGAAAAGCCCACAGCTAATATCATCTTCAATGGGGAAAAAGTGAGAGATTTTTTTGTATTGTCAAGAACAACACAAGGATGTCGCCTTTTACCATTGCTATTTAACAAAGTACTGGAAGTCCAGTACTTTTCCACAGAAAGAAATAAAAGGCATCCACATAGTCAAAAAAGAAGCCAAAATTTCACTATTTGCAGAAGACATGGTACCGTATATACAGAACCCAAGGCTTCACCAAAAATTTGCTAGAACTTATACTCAAATTCAGTGAAGTCACAGGATACACAATCAATGTACAGAAATCTGTTGCATTTCTATACACCAACAATGAATCAGCAGAAAGAGATATCAAGGAATGGATCCCATTTACAACTGCACCAAAAACCATAAGACACCTAGGAATAAACTTAACCAAAGAGGCAAAATATGTGTACTCTGAAAACTATAGATCACTGATGGAAGAAATTGAAGATGACACAAAGAAATGGAAAAACATTCAACACTCCTGGAGTGCAGTAACAAATACTCTTTAACTGTCTGTATTTAAATGTCTATATAATAAATGTATATATTATATTACATTTAATGCAATTCCTACTGAAATGCTGCCAGTATTTTGCATAGAACTAGAACAAACAGTTCTAAAATTTGTATGGAACCACAAAGACCCCAAATAGCTAAAGCAATATTGAAAAAGAAAAGCAAAGCTGGAGGCATCACAATTCCTGACTTCAACCTATATTACAAACCATAGTCATCAGGACAGTATGATACCAGAACAAAAACAGACACATAGATAAATGGATCAGAATAGAGAGCCCAGAAATGAACACAGTGTTATATGGTCAATTAATGTTCCACAAAACAGGAAAGAATATCCAATGGAAAATACACAGTCTCTTAAACAAATGATGCTGGTGAAACTGGACAGACACATGTCAAAGAATGAAACTGAATCCCTTTCTCATACCATACACAAAAATAAATTCAGAATGGATAAAAAACCTAAATGTGACACAAGAAAGCATAAAATTCCTAGAAGAGAACACAGGCAGTAACCTCTTTGACACTGGCCACAGCAACATTTTACTAGATATATCTCCTGAGTCAAGGGAAACAAAAGCAAAAATAAACTATTGGGATTTCATCAAGATGCAAAGCTTCTGTACAGCAAATAAACAATCAACAAAAGTAAAAATCAATCTACTGAATGGGAGATGATATGTGAAATGACATATCATATAAATGGTTAGTATCCAAAATATATAAAGAATTTATAAAATTTAACACCCAAAGAATGAATAATCCAATTAAAAAGTGGGCCGAAGGCATGAATAGAAATTTTTCCAAAGAAGACATACAGATAGTCATCAGACACATGAAAAGATGCTCAACCTTATTGATCACCAGAGAAAACATATCAAAACTACAATGAGATATCTCCTCATTCCTGTCAGAATAGCTAAAATTAACAACACAGGATACAATAGGTGTTACTGGGGATATGGAGAAAGGAGAACACTTTTCAACTGTTGGGAATGCAAGCTGTGCAGACACTCTGAAAAACAATATGGAGCTTCCTCAAAAAGTTAAAATGAGAATATTACTCAGCCATTGGAAAGAATGAAATCTTGCCATTTGCAATGACATGGGTGTAGCTAGAGAGTATTATGCTAAGCCAAATAAGTCAGTCAGAGAAAGACAAATACCGTATGATTTCACTAATATGTGGAATTTAAGAAACCAAACAAATGAACATGGGAAGGAGTAAAATAGAGGCAAACTATAAAACAACTCTTTTTTTTTTTAAGATTTTATTTATTTATTTGAAAGACAGAGATCACAAGTAGGCAGAGAGGCAGACAGAGAAAGAGGAGGAAGCAGGCTCCCTGCTGAGCAGAAAGCCCGATGAGGGGCTCGATCCCAAGACCCTGGGATCATGACCTGCGCCGAAGGCAGAGGCTTTAACCCACTGAGCCACCCAGGCGCCCTGAAAATAACTCTTAACTATAGAGAACTGATGGTTATTAGAGGGGACGTGGGTTTAAGTATTGCTACACCAGCTTTTTTTCACTTTCATTTGTATGTAATATTTTTTTCCATCCCTTCACTTTCATTCTGTATGTATCTGTAGATGTGAAGTGAGTCTCTTGTAGGCAGTGTAGGGACGGGTCTTGTTTTTCTTTTTTTTTTTTTTAATCCATTCAGCCATCCTATGTCTTTTGATTAGAGCATTTAGTCCATTTATATTTAAAGTAATTATTGATAGATATGTATACATTGACATGTTGTTCTTTTCTGGTTTCTTTTTGTTGCTGTTGTTGTTCTCTGTTCTCTTCTTCTTCTCTGGCTTTCCTGTGATTTGATGACTTTCTTTAGTGTTATGTGGATTTCTTTTTATTTTTTTGTGTACCTATTATAGGTTTTTGGGTTTTATTTACCATGTGGGTCATACATAACAACCTATGTATATAGCAATCTATTTTAAGTTGGTTGTCATTTAAGTTTGAACTCATTCTGAAAGCACTACATTTTACTCTCTTCTCCACATTTTATGTTTTTGATGTTATACTTCATATCTTTTTAGTGCGTCCTTTAAGTAATTATTATAGACTTAGGTCATTTTACATCTTTTGTGTTTTTCCCAATCTACCCTTATAAATTGTTGATCACCTACTTTTTCTGTATGCTTGCTTTACCAGTGAGGCGTTTTCTTTCATATATTTTCTTATTTCTAGTTATGCCTTTTTCTTTACATCTTAAAGACCCTTTAATATTTCTTATTTTTTTTAATATTTTTTTATTTATTTGACAGAGGGAGAGAGATCACAAGTAGGCAGAGAGCAGGCAGAGAGAGAGGGGAAAGCAGGTTCCCTGCTGAGCAGAGAACCTGATGTGAGGCTCAATCCCAGCACCATGAAATCGTGACTTGAGCTGAAGGCAGAGGCTTAACCCACTGAGCCACCCAGGTTCCCCTAATATTTCTTAAGAATATCACAAGAATATTATGATTAAGTAGTGATGAGCTCCTTTAGTGTTTGCTTGTCTGTGAAATTCTTTATCTTGTCTTCAGTTTTGAATGATAATCTTTCAAGGTCAAGTATTTTTGGTTACAGGTTTTTTCCTTTCAGCACTTTAGTATATAATGCCACTCCTCTCTCTGACATGCAAAGTTTCTGCTGAAAAATCCACTTTTTTAAACATATACAATACTAATTGCTCTTCTCTTGCTGTTTTTAATATTTCCTCTTTAACTTCAATTTTTGACATTTTTATTATGATATTTCTTGGTATGGATCTTTTGGGGTTTATCTTGTTTAGGACTCTCCATGTTTCTTGGACCTGGACTCTGCTTTTTCTCCTAGGTTAGAGAAGTTTTCAACGATTATTTCTTCAGTTAAGTTGTTTGCCCCTTTCTGTCTTTCTCTTCTCCTTCTGGGATCCTTACAATGCAAATGTTAGTACACTTGATGTTATCTCAGATCTCCCTTATACTACCCTATTTCCTTTCCTTTTCTTTTCTTTCTGCTAGTTAGTTGGTTTATTTCCACTAGCCTATCTTCCAGATTGTCGAAAAATTATTTTGTATCCTCTAATCTGCTGTTTGTTTCCGGTAGTCTGATTCTCACTTCTGTTAATGTATTATTTAGCTGTAATTGGTACTTTCTTATATATTTTTTCTCTTTTTTGAAGTTCTCACTGTGTTCATTCATTCTTCTGAGTTTGGTAAGCATCTTTATAACTATTTGAATTCTTTTTTTAGGTATATTGCTTATCTCTATTTCATTTGGATATTTTTCTGAAGTTTTTGTTCTTTCATTTGAAACATATTACTCTTTCTCTCCATTTTGCTGAACTTTCTGTGTTTGTTTCTATGTATTAGGGGGTTCAGCTACATTTCCTGGCCTTAAAAAAGTGGCTTTATATAAGATATGTCATGTGAAGCCCCAAAGGGCAATCCCCCTGGCCACAAAAGATAGATGCTCCAAGGGTGTCCCCTGTGTGGGTTGTGTGTGTCTTCCTGTTGTGGTTGAGCCACAATGTCCTTGGGCAATCTGATGGGCACTGGTGGACCCATGGCCCAGGCACCTATGTGGCCCAGCCATAATTGCTGTGGGCATACTGACGGGTAGGTGTGCTCCCTGATCCAGCTGGCTTCAACGTTCAGCTGAACTGCAATATTGTATGAACTTGTCAGTGAGGTGCACCTCCTGGTATTATCAGTCTAGAGAGAGGATTCCAAAATGGTCCTTGTCAGCATTGGGGTCAGCAGAGCAGAGCAAAGGCTACCAAAAATGGATGCTATAAGTGTCTCAATCCCCGTGGAGAGGCCCAGCTGCCTCCTATCTCTGGCAAGCACTCCAAAATTTGTTAGTGGGTCTTCGTCATCTGTGGTCTATGCATTTTTTTTACCTTTTTTTAAAATTCCTTTTCAGCGTAACAGAATTCATAGTTTTACACCACACCCAGTGCTCCATGCAATGCGTGCCCTCCACTATACCCACCACCAGGCTCC
>PISX010036342.1:0-12059 GCA_004024625.1 Mellivora capensis | reverse complement strand
CACCATCAGTGTGTTCTCCATATCTAAGAATCTGTTTCTTGGTTTGCCTCTCTCTCTCTCTCTTATTTTTCCCTCTTTGCTCAGTAGTTTTGTTTCTTAAATTCCATCTATAAGTGAAATCTATGGTATTATCTTTGTCTGACTGATTTATTTTGCTAAGAATAGTATACTCTAGCTCTGTCCACACCATTGTAAATGAAAAAATGTCATCTTTTTAAAGACTGAGTAATAGCCCATGGTATATGTGTGTGTGTGTGTGTGTGTGTGTGTGTGTGTGTGTGTGTGTAGAGAGAGAGAGATAGACATACCATGCCTTCTTTGTCCATTCACCAGTCAGTGGACACTTGGGATGTTTCCATAATTTTAGTCATATCACTTATAAAATTTTCATTTTGGTTCATTAAATATCAATTTTCATAACAACTCATATTCACCTCAGGAAAAATCATATACTGTTTCTTGAGCATTGCCAAGTATTTAGTAATCATACCTACTTCAGATTTTGAAATCTATGTTCTATTATGCATAGTGATAATGGTAAATTGTCATATGCTAACTTGCCAATGTAAGGCTCTATTTCATGATCCAGAGATCAGGACCTGATCCAAAAATCAAGAATTAGATGCTTAACTGACTGGGCCACCAGGCACCCCTCATGTGTTTTTGAATTCATATTTTCTCTTTTCCATTGCTGTACTTGGTATTACCAAGTATTTTTAATGAGTCACAAAGCAGATTATCTAAATCCCCATCCCCCGCAATTTATCATGCTTTATACCATTAATAAAAATAAATTTTATTTCTGACCATTCATGTGGCAAATATTTCTGGACTGATGATATAGTGTTTGATATTACTGTGAGACACCCATTTTGAAAGAGGTCAACCCTTGGGCGGTGTGAAGCACATGCTGCTAACCTGCACATCAATGTCCCTTTCCAGCTTCTACTTGGGGGAAGACACCAGCTTCTACTTGGGGGAAGTACACATCTATTTACTTGTCGTCTTGGTGAGCTTTGGTCGTCCACCCCTTCCTCTGGTAACCTCACTCTCTCCTAAACCCTGCTCCAATAAAATATACATGTGGCCACTCTGTCTGTGATAGCTACTATCTTCTTTGAGATTTTGCTCAGTAGATTCTGTAAATTGCCCCATTTTCTAACAACTGATTAAATGTCTTTCAATAAGACCGCCTGCCTCCAGCTAAGAAAATCAGATCTCCACCTAGGGGTTTGAATTGTGAGGTCAGAGATAACAAGTCTCTTTTCATTTCTGTCAATTAGAGAAATGATTAAATATGAAGCACACTGGAAGTAGTCCTCACGTTCCCGGTCCCATGGGGTGGGAGGCCCATGTTAGAGAGTAAAGATTATTTGCTGTGAGAATCAGCAGGAAGTGAAAGGATGACAGTCCTGGAGACATTCCAGTCCTTTTTCACTGGGCTGCAACCCAGAAGCAGCCTTGCCCTTTCAGAGCTACACACCTCTTCATAAATACTCACTTACTTAGCTTTGGCTAGTTCAATTTGCATTTTATTTATTTACAGCCAAAAAAAAAAAAAAAAAGAAGAAGAAGATTTCTAGTGAGTACACATGTCCCATTTCCCATGTTATTGTTTCTTTTGTCAGTCCATAATGAAAGAGTAGCAGTTAAAAATTAGCCTATTTTCAGGAGCTCCTAGTGGCTCAGTTGGTTAAGCAGTGGGCTCTTGGTTTTGGGCACAGGTCATGAACTCAAGGTCATGAGATTGGGCTCCACATTGGGCTCTGCACTGAGTGTGGAGCCTGCTTAAGATCCTCTCTCTCTCTCTCTTTGCCCCCTACCTTTGCTCACATGCTCTCTCTCTCTCTCATGCATGCATGCGTAAATAAATAAATAAAATACACCTGTTCACTACAGCCTCCCCCTTGAGGCCAGGCTACTTAGACTTAGCCACTCACTTAAAAAGAATATTATAGAAAGGGGGAAAATGGGATAATTTCTGTGAAGTCTTCAAGCACTAATTTAATCAACTGACAATGGTTAACATCCCCCTGATGTCATGTGAGTGTCATGTACTCATGGGGGACACTAGGTGCGGGGGGCATAGAAACACTCTATATTATCTCTGCAACATTTTTGTAAATTTAAAATTACTCCAAAATAATAACTATTCTCAATAAAAATGAGGAACTTAAAGAAAAAACTTCTTGTCAATGAATTTGACAATTAAAAAAAAAGAAACCCACTTATAAGTCACATGATGAGCATCCATATGTACTTTTCATTCCTTGGTTTTCATACTTACGAATTCACTATCCTCATTAAGTTGTTAATCCACATAATTACTTTAATGGTATAAATTACAGCAGAAGTATTATACAACTCTTGTAGTGATGGGAATGTTTTCCACAGATTTCAACAGATTACTAAATCCTATAAGAAGAATACATATTTTCATTTCTGCATCAGACTTACTCATTAGGGCCGGGCCTTTGTAAGGAACCTTCAGAGATGGAAGATCTGAGAACCTCCTGGAGTTCAGTATAAGGAAGATATTTGAATGAAAATGTCAAAGCTGGAAAATTGGTCACTTTTGCAACTCATTTATTCTTTCAGCACAAATTTATTGAATGCCTAATGTATGCTAGGCAGTGTTCCAGGAGTTGAGCAGATGCATTAACAAGCCCTCATTCTTAGGGAGCTTACGGGAGAGAAAGTGAACAAGCAAACAGATGCATCATACAGTTTCAGGTTATGATTCATGATAATCAAGCAGGATAAGGACAAGGAGCTTAGATCGCCATGACCATTGTGAGCTATGCCAGTCCTGCTATCTGCCTTTAATCTGCATGAGGATATCAAGCTAATGTGAATATTAAGATTAGCAGGCAGTTGACTGAGCTTTAAGAAATTAGGGAAACAAATAACACAGAGGACATGGGGAGATGGAGAGGAGAAGGGAGTTGAGGGAAATTGGGGGGGAGATGAACCATGAGAGACCATGGACTCTGAAAAATAACCTGAGGGCTTTGAAGGGGCGGGGGGTGGGAGGTTGGGGGAGCCTGGTGGTGGGTATTGTGGAGGGCACGCATTGCATGGAGCACTGGGTGTGGTGTAAAACTATGAATTCTGTTACGCTGAAAAGAAATTAAAAAAAAAAAAGAAATTAGGGAAACTTGAAATCCAAAGGAAATAAATGCTTAGCCTTTGGGGAAACCACCAGCTGGACAAGCTGGAGCAGAGAATTTTCCAGAAACTCCCCTCAGAGCCTTGCTCAGGAGATACTGATCAGTGTAACAAGATAGAAGTGAGTCCATGGACTGGCAGAGTGCACACCCAGCATTGACCATATGCCTCTAACACTCGTTGAATATCCGTCTGTTTGAACAAGTGCCCTTGTATAGTTCACGTCCCACACATGCTCTGCATTGGGACCTAGGCCAGTCCCTTCAAATTTCAGACACTGGCCACAAATAAGAGTTAAAACAAAGAATTCCCTAGGGCACTGCCGAGGGTGTGGAAGCACGTGGAGCTGTGTCCCTGTCTTTGAAGGAAAAGTGATGAGGATGTAAGATCAATGTGTCAAAACTGCATGGGTGCCACTGTGTATTTGGAGGTCTTTTTATTCCCCTTTTACATCAATACCAATCTCCATTTTTGCTTTTTTAGCTTTAACCTACCTGTTCCAACAGCCTGTAATGTCGGTTATTCTAATAATCAGGATAGATATTTCTATATTAGAGGCAAATGATTCAACTCCAAGATGTGACTTTCAATACTATTCAAAATCAGCAAACCCCACTATTTATAAAGACAAACTAATCCATTTACAGAGGTTTCTCTCTGTAAATAAAAGATAGGAGCCTATAAATTCTAATGTTTCAATACATATATTATATATTAATATTATTATATATATAGTTATTATATATAACATATAGGCATATATTATTATACTGATATATATACCATGATACATGTTATATATTGATATATACTATGTATGATAATTATATAATTACATATAATAATTATTATTATATAATATAGTAATGATGTAATTATATTTAATATTTATATACTATATGTATATATAATGGCAACCTCCATTGCCAGCAGTAAACCAACTGCAGCAAATCACTTTTCCTGTGGTGGTTGGGAGTGGACTGGCCTGTGGTGACCTGGTCAAGTGCCTGGTGGCAGACTTGTATCAGAAGGCTGGCTGAGGCCAATGTTCCAGTCTGCAGCTTGAGACCAGGGCCCTTTCTGTGTGAAGCCAATGAGTTCTTAAGGGGATGACACTTACTAAACTGGCCCCAGCAGAGTTACATTCCAACAAACCCACCTTACCACTAATGTCTCATTGTTCCATACTCTGTCAATCTGACTAAAATTTTGACAAAATGGCTGCTCTACAATGGGCCTGTGGTGATTGAATCTATGTAAATACAGAGTGAGCAACTAAGATTCAAATAGATTAAATGATGCTCTGAAGGATGGAGGTGACTGCTTCTGCGATGGTTTGTTTGGACAAAGCTACTTGAAATCTGATCAATCTTTTAGACTCCTAAACCATTCCAAGTATAATTCCTAAATAGGAAAAAAAATCATTGACTTCCATATTTTGAATTTCTTTCCCCAAAGTCCTTAGTAATATTTATGACATTAATGACAGCAAAGGTTGATTGAGTTCCCTCACTGGGCCAGTCACCTAATGATGGGCTTTATGTGCAAGTTCTCTATTAAGCAGGAAAGTGAACTTTGGAGCCTAAGTAGAATTTAGACTTCTAATGGTTCAAGTTAGAAATTTATTTTGACAAACATTATTAACTGTAGAATATTTGATTTTGCGCTGTTGGGTTTTGGGTCAATTATCATCTTAACAGAGATAGCTAAAGAGTGGAGTAAGGAAGCAACGTGAGCTTTCTCAGGATCCTGATCCTCAGGCTATCCCTATAGAGAGGATTTTCAGGGAAAAGTTGAACAATGTGTTTATACGAAGCTCCTGGGGGACTCAGATCCTTTATGGTGGCATTGATGTAAAGAAAAAAGACAATTTTTTTTCTCAATTCTATGAGGAAAATGATATGACTTCAGCACAAAGCGAATCTTAAGATACATAGCACCCTGTTCATCTCCTGGGAGGCTTCTCATCTCCAGGAACACTAATAAATCAACCTTTGTTGCAAACCTCAGAGATGACACATCAGGTGCTACCTGGGAGTGTGATGCCACTGTCTACCTTACAGACAAACAATGCCAAAGGGAAGGCAAGAAGAGAAAAAATTGAGATGGTTAGTGGCTCATATGATACACCCCTGTACCTTCTGAGAAATGACATAGTAATAATTCAAGGTCTGTTTTAGTAATTCTATATTTTAAAATTAAGTGATGGTAGTTTATAAAATTTAGGAAGCTATTATTGTTAATGTGAGACTTTTTGCATACCTGTACTGATAAGACTTGGGAAAATGTGCATTATACTTACAATAAATGTTGTTATTCTCATTTAATAAACGAAGGGACGGGGGCCAGAAGTGAAATTAACTTCTTCATGGCTGCTGGGTTTCAGTAAGTAGTGCTTGTCAATCTGGCTCCAATGTCCATGTTCAAGATACCAATAATTTAATAATTTAATATACAAGTAATTGTATATAGCTCAGTTGGTTAAGCATCTCACTCTTGATCTGGGCTTAGTAATGATCTCAGGGTCATGAGATTGAGCCCCACCTCTGGCTCCACATGAGGTATGGAGCCTACAGAAAATTCTCTCTCTCTCTCTCACCCTCTGCCCCAACCCCCTCTAAAAAAAACACAAGTAATTTAAAGCTCCAAACATATAATTTCTTCAGATTTGAGAAAAAGGGGGAAGTGCTTTCTCACACATTTTGTGAAGCTAGTATAACCTTGATATCAAAATTCACAGGCATAAAAAAGAAAATAACAATCTGATTACATGAATGAACATGGAAGAGAAAATTCTGAATAAAGTATTATCAACCAAATTTCACTTAAAAGATATAATACCTCATGCCAAAATTAGACTTATCCCAGGATTACAAGATGAGTTTAATGTTTGAAACACAATTGATAGGATTTATCACCTTAGCTGGTTTGGTAATACGACTAAGGCAGAGGAAACATTTAGGGAAATGCAACATCCCATAATGATAAAATCTTAGCCAACTAGGAAAGAGAGACGACTTCTAAAATTTCATTAAGAGTATCTGCCTGCCCAAAAAGTACTCTGAAATAATAAGAAATCTATAATTGTTTTCTGTCCTTTATTCCTGACACAGAGCTCTCAAAACCCTGGTAGTTTCCTGATTGGGGAAGCTGTGAGCATCTTCTTGTCCAATAGCTGGTCTTTGACCCTGGTTCCTGACACAAGCCTCCTCAATCCCTTGAAATTTCCTGAGTGATAGGAGCAGCTTTTGTTCTAATGAGGTGATTTTTGTTCCTGAAGAATTTTAGCATGGGGGTTCCAGTCTCCCGGAAAGACCAAGCTGTGGTTAGAAGTCTGTGGTTAGAAGTAACATTCAACCAGACCCTCCATCCTCTAAGGAGAACAGTGGGGCTGGAGACTGAGTTAATAATCAATCATGTCTATATGATGAAGCCTCCATAGAAACCCAAAACAATCAGATTTGAAGAGCCTCCAGTCTTCTGAGTGCAATTACAGACTGGGAGGGTGGTGCACCCCAACTCCAGGGAGACAAGATCTCCTGTGCTTGGAACCCTTTCAGATTTTGCCCTTGTACCTCTTTGTCTATCAGTTCATCTGTATCTTTTATTATATTCTTTATAATAAACTGGTGAGTGTGTCACCGGGAGTTCTGTAAGTCATTATAGTAAATTACTGAATGTGAGGAGGAGATCATAGTAACCTCTGATCTGTAGCCAAGTTGGACAGAAATGTGGGGACCCTGCAGATCCACTACTTGTGATTGGAGCTGGAAGTGGGGGGAAGTCTTGTGGGACTGGCCTTTCACCTGGAGGAAATGCACTGAGTTGTAGTGCCAGAACTGAATTGTTGGACACCCAGTTGGTGTTCAGAGAATTGGAGAATTGCCTGGTGTTAGAACCCCCCCCCCCATATGCTTGGTGTCAGAAGTGTGAGTAGAGGGGACAGGTTTCATTTAAATACTACAGAAAAAGTATAAAGTTAATAACTTTAAGGTTATTACATGGATTTAGTTTAGTTTATTTACATGAAGTTAGGGTTTAGTTATTTACATTTAGTATATACATAATGTTAGGGTTTAGTTATTTACATTCAGTATATACATAATGACTTTATAGTTATTACATGAATTTAGTTTATTTACATGAAGTTAGGGTTTAGTTATTTACATGAAGTAAAAACGGATAAAACTTAGCTTTGTTTCACATGTGTATATATTTCTCTATCTCTATATATCCATCTAGACTAAAATACAGAATATTTTGCTTAGCTTTTTGTTTTTGATTTTTTAAACAGAAAGTAAGGTCAATTCTTGTTTTTTGATGAATGAAAATTATTAATTTTAATGTAGCCTAATTTATCAATTGTTTTATTGTAGTTTCTAGTGATTAACTCTCATTTTTTACTGTTATTTTTAACACACCTTATGGTTCATGACTCTTGTGTTCTGTTCAATATATATTTCCTTACCTTCAGACCATGAAGATACCACCCCCCATGTTCTTCCGGAAGAATTCTATTTTTGCCTTTCACTTTTAGGTTTATGATCCATCTCTATTTTCTTTTTTGTGTATGGTGTAAAATACAATTTTTCATAATGGTGAAAGCAATGGGAATATGTTTATTAATGTTAAAATTAAATAATCAATGTTGTTATGCTTGTACAGTGAAATACTACACAAGAGAGCAAATTGCTGAACTACCATTGAAATGGTAAATGTCATAAACACAGCCCTGAGCAGAACATATTGGTCACAGAATGATTCATGAATTACATTTTCATTGAAGAAAAGTTTGGTTTGTTTTTGGTTTTGTTTTAAGAAAAGTTTTAAAGCAGGAAAAATACTGAGGAGTACAGTTAGAGGTACCAAAGTACTCTATAAGAAAATCAGGGAAATGGTTATCACAGATTTCAAGAATGTAACAGTGACTGGGCAGATGGAAAGGGGAAGTGATAGCAGAATGTAATAATGAGTCAATGAGGAGGCTGATCATAATCTGTTTCTCGGGACGCCTGGGTGGCTCAGTTGGTTAAGCGGCTGCCTTCGGCTCAGGTCATGATCCCAGCGTCCTGGGATCGAGTCCCGCATCGGGCTCCTTGCTCGGCAGGGAGCCTGCTTCTCCCTCTGCCTCTACCTGCCACTCTGTCTGCCTGTGCTCGCTCTCTCTCTCCCTCTCTCTCTGACAAATAAATAAATTTTAAAAAATCTGTTTCTCAAACTAAGGAGCTGTTTTTTCTCTTAATTAAATATATGTGAACTTAAAAACAACAACAACAAAAACATGGACTAGAGTCACCTGGGTGGCTCATTTGGTTAAAGCCTCTGCCTTCAGCTCAGGTCGTGATCCCAGAGTCCTCGGATCCAGCCCAGCATCGGGCTCTCTGCTCAGCGGGGAGCCTGCTTCCTCCTCTCTCTCTCTGCCTGCCTCTCTGCCTACTTGTGATCTCTGTCAAATAAATAAAATCTTAAAAAAAAACACAAACCATGGACTATTCATCATAATAAACTAGATATTTTAACAAACACACATGTAGGGGAAAATTCAGTGATAAAATTCAAGAAAACAATATAACAATATTTAAACTTGATAAGAAAATAAATCTTGCGGACGTTTTTTGTTTTGTTTTGTTTTGTTTTGTTGTTGTCGTTATCAGCACCTGAGAAAACTGTATTGGCCTTATCCTTCAGCAGAACAATTATTTTTTTCCCTTTTCCTCTATAAATACGTCAAGAAAAAAGTACCTAAATTCACAGATCCTTTCATTGCCCTCTATAGCAGCAATAAGAAGGCAACGAATGAACAGGTTTGTAATAATTAAAACAGTCTTTTATTTCTATAAAAGTTCTCTGGGCAAATCTGCTTCTTGCAAGTTCAGAAGCCCAAAGGCACTAACATTGAATTATATCAGCCTCTGGCATACATATCACTTTCCAATCTAGAGTTTTAAGATCTTCAACTTTGAAATTAATTACATTTAATGCTTTATTGAATTTTTCAATTACTGGTCACTCCTGGCCAGGACTCCTCTCTTGAATTCCTAGTGTGATATCACTGCCTTGTTTTTAAATGAGGGAAAATTGGCATCTGCTTTTCTTTTTTCATTAATTTGAGTAAGAAGCTTATTTCTGCCTACTTTGGAGCTGAAATCAGTTCTGAAAACAATGTTCTTTATATCAGAGGTTCTCAAGCGTTACTGCACATTTTACAACCATCTCACAGTTTTGAAAAATACCAATGCCTGATCCCATCCTAAGGAATCAAGTTTAATTCGTCTGGGATGTGAAAAAGCCTGAGGCATTTTGAAAGCTGTCTAAGTGCTTCTAATACTCAGTAAAGTTTGAGGATCATGGCTGTTCATTATCCTTTCCATTATCTTGCTTATGGATGTAGATTTTTAAAAAATAAATGATAATTCACTGTTAATGTCTAGTTATTGTATCTGGGCAATGAAAGAAATAGGCAAATACTAGGATAAAATCAGTGAGTGATTTTTAAACACAGATGTTCAAGTTTTTGTAAATTTTTATTATATTTGCTTTTAATCCAAGGAAACAGACATTTTTTTCTTTGATATAATTTTCAATCTCTGGTTTCTCAATTATTGTGAGCCATAAAATGTAATATTTGTGAAGTATTTAATCAATAAGTGACTCTCAAAGTTGTCCAGAATCTTCTATGTAGTTCAATAAAACTTTTAACCTAGGTTGGCTCTGGCCTCCGTATTTGTGAAGGAGATGTTGTGAATGCCATCCAATCTGGAAATCCAAACCACAAAATTCAAGTGTACAGAATCCATAGGAATGTTTTTGCAAAATGTCAAATAGAAAAAACAGGTATATAAAAAACGGTATCTTGAACAAAACAATAGTTATAATTGTTAGCAAATTACTTTTGTGTGTTAATTCTAATGATAATAAAATTGCTAATTTTATTTTGCCTTATGCTGAGGTTATGCTAATTATAGTCAACATCACCTTGAATGATCACAAACTACTTAAGAGATAATTGCTACTGTTATATGTCAATTTTAGAAATGAGGAAACTGAGGATTAAGAAATTTACTTAATGTAGATTTCATTCATTTCAAATATGATTTTAGTCACTGAAAAATGAAGAAAAGTTTGGCACTTTACATAAATCTATCTATCATCTATCATCATCATCATCATCTATTAACAATCATCTACTTATCTACCTTTCATCTATCATGGACCTATAGACCAGTATTCGGTATTCTAAAGGTAAGCAGAATAAGAAATGTACACAGTTTTGAGGAAGGCAATTCAGATATAGAACAAATAATATAATAATACCACCACTTATCAAGTGTTTACTGTGTGCCTTGTATATCTTAAGTTCTTAAGAGGTTTTATTTTATATCTATTAGTAAACCTTCAAGATAACTCGTGATAACACCAATTGGCAGGGGATAAGATTTTCAGAGAGATGGATAGATATATAATGGGGCAGTAAATTATGTTCTTCAGTCTTTTCACGGTGTAAATGTTCACTGAACTTCAAATATCTTCATTTTGGTTGTAGAATTCTAGCTTGTAATGAATTCATTAATTAAATGAATGAGCTGGAAGAATGATTTAAACATAAAAAAAACAAACAGACTGGTAGCTTGAATATTATGAAGCTGAGAACCAGGTACTGTACGTCCAAAGGCTCCAGCTCTGCTCTTTTATAAAAGTGCTTCTCCAACCCAGGAGGACATCCTAATTCACAGTTGAGTCAGAAAATGCATTGCTTAGAATTTTTCTAAATAGTTTTTTACTTTAATTTTTTTCCCCCAAAATCGCCATAGAGCCACAGGTAGTTCTATACAAAATGATACAGAAAGATTCCACATAGCCCTCACCCAGATTCCCCTAATGGTACCATCTTAAGGACTATATTACCATACTGCAGCCAGGAAATTGACAGTGATTCACTACACCCACCTTATTCAGATTTTACCAATATAACAAGCACTGATGTGTGTGTAATTTCATCAAAAGTGTAGATTTATTTGACCATTATCACAGTCCGAATACAGAACATTTCTTTCTCCTTTTTTTTTTTTTAAGATTTTGTTTATTCATTTGACAGACAGAGATCACAAGTAGGCAGAGAGGCAGGCAGAGAGAGAGGAAAGCAGGCTCCCTGCTGAGCAGAGAGCCTGATGCGGGGCTCGATGTCAGGGCCCTGAGATCATGACCTGAGCCGAATGTAGATGCTTTAACCCACTGAGACACCCAGGTGCCCCTA
Organism: Mellivora capensis; assembly: GCA_004024625.1. Lineage (NCBI taxonomy): Eukaryota > Metazoa > Chordata > Mammalia > Carnivora > Mustelidae > Mellivora > Mellivora capensis. The sequence goes on along the minus strand of PISX010036342.1, from coordinate 637 downwards.
GAACATTTCTATCACCAGAAAGATCTTTTCTGCTACTCTCTTAGAGCTCCCACCATCTTACTCCCTTTCCTTCCCCACCTCCTGGCAAGGAGTATAATCTATTCTTCCTGCCTGCCTTTCTGTGTGTATTAAATGTTTCATATATGAAATCGTCTATGTAATGCTTTTGAGGAGGATTTTTTTTTCACTCTGTGAAACTCCTCTATGGTATATCTAAGTTTCTGCTTCTATCAATTGTTCTTTCCTTTAAATCCTGAGTAAGTTTCTATGGTACAGATGTACCACTGACAGTTTAACAACTTATCTGTCATAGGACTTGTGAGTTTTCAGTTTGGAGTTGTTTAACAGAACGGTGTTATGAGCATTGTGCTCATGTTTTGGTGTGAGTATAAATTTTCACTTCACTAGGATAAATGTCCAAAGGGCTAATTTCTGGTTTACACATTTACTTTGTATAAGAAACTGCCTCACACTTTTTCAGAATGGCTGTACCATTTTACGTTCACACTACAACGTGAGTGGTTTTCTTGGCATTTTCACGAGCATTTTGGTGCTTTGAACAAAATATTTTATAAGTATCCCATTGTAGCTAGCCATGTTGTGACATCTTATTGTGATTTTAATTTGGAATTCCTAG